>LPNX011087007.1:493138-607446 GCA_001517045.1 Pseudotsuga menziesii | reverse complement strand
TCAGTTAAGCTAGACTCATGCATGGGAATTCGAATTGTCCCTTAGTTATTCGAATTCTTCATTTGAGTTAAGCCATGGCTCATGCATGGTATTGTAATCTTTTATTTTTTATATAATATACAGAGAGGAAACTTATTTGGTTCCTGAAAATTTCCAATTCATGAGTAATTGTTAATAATTCTTTGATGAGATTGAATCTTAGTTCCTAGATCAATGTGAAGAATTAATAATCCCTATATTTTATAAACATATTTAGCCTTCTAAGGTTACCAATCCATCCACAAAATCAAGCCAATTCGAATTAGGGTGTGTGCTCAATATTTTCCATGTGTCCTCCCTTCCCTAGCCTTCCATCTTCCCCTAATTCGAGTAGGGATCCATTGAGCTTCCCCAACTCACGTGAGCGCCTTATTGGATGCTATATTTGGGAATGGAATTTAATAATGGTCATATTTAATCCTTCAGGTCTGTAATATTTCATAAATTTCATAGCATCTTTATCATTGGTGTCATAGATGTCATAGATGTTAGGGAATCTAGCCCAAGTGTCCAAGAAGCTCCCATTTGACTCTTCCTCTACCATGTAAGTTACATTTCTTTCCAAATTCGACCTATGATGCATATGGACTAGTGTATTAGCCTTCTAAATCATCCAAGAACATTAAGCTTCCCATGGATTCTAAATTACAAGAGGAGGATGCCATGTGGCACAAAAATTCTAGCTTGTGTGGGCCCCATAATCTCCATGTGTCTCCATGCTCCATTGCCACTTCAATTTTCTCTTGTATTTATTTAATTAGCTCCATTATTAAATATTTATTCCATTCTAATGTTTGAACATCATTTATTAGCTCCCTTATTAAAATTCCAAATGTATACATCCAACCTAGGAAACTAGTAGGATTGATGGAATTGTCTTGCTATGCAATTATTTGAATGGGGACATTACATGGACCATAAAAAAATCAAGGCTAGAATGGAATGGAAAATTCCTAAAACATTGAATAATATTATATGATTCTTATTTTTGACAAGACACTACTACAAGTTCGTCAAGAATTATGGTCAAATAGAAGAACCTCTAACAAGGTTATCGAAAAAGGATGTTTTTATTGGACTCAAGAAGCAACCAAAGTTTTTGAAAAACTTAAAGTGGCTATGTGTAAAAATCCTATATTATCCACACTTGAATTCACAAAAACCTTTATTATGGAATGTAATTCCTTAGAGCATGGCATTGGTGAAGTTTTAATGCAAGAAGGAAGGCCCCTTGCCTTTTAAAGTTTCCAAATTAAAGGAAAAAACTTACCCAAACTAATTTATGAAAAGGAAATATTGGCCATACTACCCACAATTAAGAAATACTACCCTTATCTAATAGGAAGACACTTCAATGTAAGAACATATGATGACATCCTCAAGTATTTCTTGGAACAATGATTATCTTCATAAGAGAAACAAAAATGGGTTACAAAGATGCTAAGTCACGACTTTGAAATAATCTACAAAAAAGGAAAATAGAATGTGGTGGAAAATGCACTATCAAGAAAATAAGATGAAATAGAGCCTTACTATGTTCTATTTCCATTATGCAATCTGATTAGGTGGAATAATCAAGGACATAATGGAAACAAGATCAGAAATCATGCAAGGTAATTCAAAAACTACAAGAGGACCCAAATTCACTAGATAAATTTGTATGAAGAATGATTCACTATGGTATCAGGATCAACTATGTTTATGTAATAATTCTCAGTTCAAACAGAAGTTCCTTTTGGAATTGCAAACTTCTCCTTTAGGGGGACATTTAGGGTTCTTGAAAACTTACCAAATGATCAAGGATTTTTTCCAGGAATTTTTTAAGACTAATGTCCAAAATTTTGCGGTAGAATGTTTGGTTTGTCAACAAAACAAAGGAGAGACAATCAAGACATAGGGTCCTCTATAGTCATTAGCAATACAAAGTCCACATTGGGAGGAGGTCTCAATGGATTTGATCACATGTATATTAAATTTAGAAGGAAAGACTGTTATCATGGTAGTAATGGATTGAATCACAAAGTATGCCTATTTTTTCTCTCTTTCTAATCCTTTTGAAAGAAAGAATAGTAGTTGCAACATTCATAGAAACAATTACTAAGCTACATGGAATCCCTAATATTATTGTAAACGATAAAGATCCCACTTTCAATGGTAATTTTTGGAAGAAATTATTTTCTTGTTTGGGCACATAGTTGGATCACAAATCCTATTTCCATTTTCAGTATGATGGGAACATTAAGACTGTGAATAAATTCCTATAAGGGTATCTTCATTGCTTTGCATATGATAAACAAACAAAATTGGGTAAGTGGTTTCCATTAGCGGGATGGTGGTACAACACATATTTCGATACTTCATAAAAAATGTCACCATTTACGGAACTTTATACTTATCATCCTCTTTCCATCACATCATCCTTGAAAGACAAAGCTAAGATTCAAGTAGTGGAGGATCGTATAGAGTACCAATAAGAGGTTCTCCAACTTTTGAAAAATAGCTTGGCTATATTACAAAATAGGATGAAATAACAAGTAGACAGGCATCGTAGTGAAAGGAAATTTGAAGTGGTACATTGGGTATTTTTGATGCTACAACCATACAAATAGACATCCCTCAAGAAAAAAAAGAAGAATAATAAATTATCACCCAAGTATTATGGTCCCTACAAGGTGATGCAAAGATTGAAAGTATGGATTACAAATTGGAGTTGCCTCCATATTCATGTGTACATCTAAACTGTTATGTTTCTTTCCTAAAAAGGGTGGGTGACTATATCCTATTCTTTTATTAGAGATTCATGAATAAGGGAAATTGATACTAGAACCTGAAACAATCCTCGACACAAGGATCAATAAACTATTAAATAAGGAAATTATTCAATACCTCATCAAGTGGAAGAACTTACTAATAGAAGAGGCGACATGGGAATACGCGTTATTCATGTAGAGATATTCAAAGTTAAACAAGTGTTGAGGAAAACATACCCATTTGAATAGGAGGGGCATATTAATCCTTATATATTGTAACATTAGATTTCTAATGAACATATTTCAATGGAAGCTATAGGAATCCTAGATGAGGGTTTCAGAGGGATTTTCGTAGTAGGAGCATACAACAACAATAAATGGACAGCTGGAAACTTGCCATTGTCTGAATAATATGGATTTTGTTGTTTATACATGCTTTTTATTTTTGTGATGGATGAAGAGCTCATGGATTAATCTACAGAACCCTTAGAAGGTGTGGATATTTGGGCATCGCCACCTATCCGTAAAATGGATTTACCTAATCCACCCCCAAGTGGGTTTTCGATGGGCCCATAACTGTTCCTTGCCACATATCGGGAAACTGAATGAAGGTTGCAACGAGAGGGGGCTTTGCACAAAGAGTTTTTTCTACAAGTATTCTAGCTTGGTTGTTAAGGGATCTTCTAGAACCCACTTGATCACAGGATGTAAATTGATGGAACACTAGACAACCTCACACTGTTAGGGGTTTTACGACACATTTTGGGGACTTATGCCATGGATATCATGAAGTGGAGAATGTGTTCCTAAATGCAGAGTGTTTTTCCACACATGAAAATTTAAGGTTATGGGATTTTCAATCGGTGGGGAATAAACTCCCAAGGTTTTACAAGTGAATGAAATCCCAAGGTTTTACAAGTGATTTCTTACAGGATGATGAATGGAGGGTGGAGGATTACTTATTCCCCTCACTTCCCTCTCAAATCCCCAACCATAGTGGTGTGGATTTTGAACCCTCATTAGATTCTGTGGGCTTCATCGTGACACTATTTGATTCATAAGCTCACAGAGGAGGGGGACCTTTTCGAGCATAGTTAGGAGCTAGGGTTGGTGGTAGTATACATGTCGAGGTACACAAGTCAGTAAGGGAAAAATCAAACTCTTTGAGAAGCACTAGTGATTCGTGAAGGAAAAACAAGTGAGTGCCAAACTGCAGGGACATTAACATGGCCCTTGGGGTGGATGTGAAAGTTTTGGAATCAACAAGAATGACGAATGTTGCAGTGGTTGGACATTCAAGGGGCATACATTTCAAAGTTCAAACCTTCAATCATTAGGTGGAGAAAAATTGGGGAAATACCCTTGATTCCATGCCCTCGGTGAGAACTATTGCCTAGAGTTGGTTCATGATAATTTTTTCCTCCAAGGAGGAAGTTGAGAGGGCTATGCAGTTGTCATGAAGTATAGAATCTACCCTGGTTCACCTCAAAAAGTGGACACAACTCTTTGATGCGAGAAAAAAACGAATGGATGTGGTTTTGTTTTGGGTGTGGTTACCAGGGTTATTAGAAAAATTATGGAACGTTGAAAGCCTAAGGGATGTTGGAAATAAGATGGGATCCTTCTTGGAGGAAAACATGTCTTTTGAACAATCTGGAAAAAATGTCGGTTGCTCGGATCCTAATCTCCCTGAACCTAAGAGAAGGTTTGGAAGAGGAGATTGACTTTGTTTTGGGGGACCAAATTTACTCTCAATTGGTCGATTATGAAGGAATTTTGTCTTCTCTGTCATCATTTCCACCAACATGGACACAATGTTAGTCAGTTTTCACTTCCTTTTAGTATGCAGAAGAACTCTTCTATCTCTTCTCCGATGAAGAATTATAGGAAAAGATCCATGGCCCCAGTGGAATATGAACTGGATCCCTCCATAGGTAGAAACACAAGTAAGGATAAGTAGGTTGACAAAGATTAGGGATCAGTGGGGTCAGTTGCATGGAAATTGGAGATGGCTTCTACAAGTGCTTCGGCAATGAAAAAGGGTATGCAAAATTATCCCTATATCCATTTAAATGATCTAATTCATTCCTTCTCGCTCCTAGTACAAAGTTGGGTAGTTTCAAAACTTTACACTAGCCAAATAGGAAAATACCCTTTCCATGTCTGTTTCAATGAGCTAGGTCCCCCAAATCCTCCCATCCCAAATGAGAAGCAACCATACAACCCTTCCTCACATTCTGAGTGTCTCACCATTATTCATCAACTTAGGAACAGGTCCATAATATCTTGGGTTGCAATGGATCCAAAGGGATCCCTTGGGATTGAAAAAAACATATCTCTTCATATTAATGGGAGGGAGAGAGGGAGAAAGTCTCACTTTGTAAGGGCTCGAGAGAGAGGGAGAAATTCTCACTTTGCATGGGATCGGGAGAGGGTGTTTGTGGACATGATGTTGGGAAGATGACTCTCAATATGTAGGGAATTTAGAGCAGTGCATGCCACTAAGGGGGTTAAACCATGAATATTATATCTGTAAACTATTTAGGGGTTACCAATTCCCTAAAAAAACTCGCACTCAAGAGGTTTATGGATATGAATCAATCGAGAATACTCCTTCAAGAAACCCTTGGTGATGGAGATATCATCAAAAAAACACTAGAGGGGTTAATAAAACCCTGGAAATTTACGGGTGTAGATGCAAGAGGTATATCAAGAGGCATTGTTGTGGGATGCAATCCATCGATTATCCAACTTCAAAGTTCATGGAGATTTGAGTCAGGCTTGGGCTTGGTATTTGGTGTCTTAGAGTTGGGTAGGTTAGTTATTGTCATTAATGTTTATGGGCCTTATTAGTATCGATTCCCTTATTGGGATGCTCTTTTTGCTAAATACCTCATGTCCTATGAATCTCTTATCATAGGGGGTGACCTAAACTTTTCCATTGGTGCAACTAAAGTTTGGGGGGAAAGTGCAAGAGAAGACACTCTTACACACTATTTTTCCTCAATACTCAGTGAAAATGATTTGATTGATATAGAACCTGTTAAGTTGAGGAATACTTGGAGAAACAAGAGAATGACACCTAATGTAATTGAGAAGAGACTTGGTCGGTTTGTAATTTTAGAAAGTTTTGTGAAAGGACCTCTTAGGATTAGGAAGTGGGTCGGCTTTGGGGGGGATTTAGATCATTTCCACATTTTTCTTAAAATGGTTGGGTATAGTTAGAAGCTTGTGAATTCCTTCAAATTTAATTCTTCTTGGATAAGTGATGAAGGGTTCAAAGCTGTAGTAAAAGGAAACTAGGTTCCTATTGAAATGGAAGAGGGTGAAGCAACTACAATTCAATTTCTAGAAAACATAAAGAAGGTAAACGAGAAGGTGAAGACGTGGGAGCATGAAAANACTAGGTTCCTATTGAAATGGAAGAGGGTGAAGCAACTACAATTCAATTTCTAGAAAACATAAAGAAGGTAAACGAGAAGGTGAAGACGTGGGAGCATGAAAAAAAAAAAAGGGATGACCAAAAAATAAAAAGGTATAAGAAACGCTTCATTAAATTTATGCTTTATAAGGGGGAAGCTACAATCTATGGAGGGAAAGAAAAGGAAATTGATTGAGGAAATGGAGGTAGCCTGGAGATTAAAGATTTGAGTAATCTGGATGGAATGTGGAGATGAAAACATAAAATTATTCTAGGACTATGTAATGGGAGGGAAAAAAACAATACTATTTGGAGCTTGAATGACGAAGAGGGGACACTAATCTCTAAATTTGATAGCCTAGCCTAGTTGGGAAAAAGACACTTTAAAAATATCTTCAAGGCAGATGTCAGGGTTTCGATTGTGGAGATTGTTAGAGTGACCCTATTATTCCCTATATTTTTCAATGAGTATGACAATAAGGAATTAATTGAAGAAGTTACTAAGGATGAGTTGAAAGAGGTTCTTCACAGGTTCCAAAGGGACAAAATCTCAAGTCCGGATGGGTGGAAAGTGGAATTCTTTATTGGATTTTTTGATCTAATTGGGGTTGATACTTTAAAGGTGGTTGGATAATCCCGGAAGGAAGGAATCATGCATGATCCTCTAAATTCCACCTTCCGTTAATCCCTAAATATAATAATCTTAGTGTTATGGAGTATTTTCTCCCAATCTCTTTGTGCGACTGTATCTATAAGGTGGTGGCGAAAGTGATCACTAGACATTTGAAGAAGGTGATATCCTCCATAGTTTCCAATGAAAATTTTGGGTTTTTTCTAGGCCAAAAAATTCATGAGGCTATCAAAGTGGCACAGGAAGGATTACACAGTATAAAGTTCTGAAAAGGTTCAAGCCTGAAAATATACCTCTCAAAATCCTATGATTGTGTGATATGGTCCTACATTCGACTCCTGCTTACCCTGCACATAGGGTTCGATATTCATTTCATCAATTGGGTAATGTGTTGTATCCAAACAATCTCCTTTGTTTTCCTCATAAATGGGGCAACGTATCCTCTTTTTAGGGCTGAGAGGGGATTGAGACAAGGTTTCATGTTGTATCCTCTTCTATTTCTATTGGTTGCAAAAGGGCTCAATAAGGGCTTGAAAGTTACCTAGAGTAGGGGAGAATTCATGGGAATTTACCTTACACCAACACTCATAATAAATCATATGTTATTCGTAGATGATACATTGATTTTCTGTAACAGCCAGGGAGGGGATGCCCACAAACTGGTGGAAATTTTGGATTTATTCAGGCGATCTACTGGAATGGTTATAAATGAGAGAAATCCCACTCTCTCGCTTCATGGAATGGAGGAGGAGAATATTCATACCTATAAGAAGTTGTTCCCTTTTGAAACAAAAACCTTTGATGAAGGTCTCAAATACCTGGGATTCCAATTAAAACCAAATGATTATAGGAAAGCAAATTGTTTATGGCTCATAGGAAAATTTGAGAAGAGGATAAAAAGATTGTGCTTCAAATGGTTTTCAAGGGCAAGAAGGATTATCATGGTGAAGTTAGTTTTGGAAGCCATTTCGGTATACTTGATGTCTCTTGCATGGATCCCAAAGGATATATTGGAAAATGAAAGGAATATCTGCTTAAGATTCCTATGGATAGGCTGTTAAAACAAGTTTGTAATGCCATGGGTGAATTGGAAGACTATGGAGGTCCCCAAATCTCTAGGCAGATGGGGCTTAAAAAACATATTTCTTTTCTAAAAGTTGTTGGAAGCCAAAGTTGGGTGGAGGCTGATATACATTGAAAGTATTTGGACTATGGTCATTCATCATAAGTATATATTTTCGGACTCCATTGAAAAACAATAAGAAACTAAAATAAAAAGAAACAAAATGTTTCAATTATTTGGAAGGAAGTTTAAATTATTTCTGTGTCATAGAGGATGGTTTGACTTGGTGAATTGGAAATGGTTCAAAAGTCAGGATTGTCTCGAATCCTTAGCCGGGGAGGAGGGAAATTCATCTACTTCCATGAAATATTTTGGATGCTCCACATAATAAAGGAATCCATTTTTTGAGTCAAATTGTAGACCCTACATCTTACTCTCTCTAGGATTAAGGTTGGATGGATTGCCACCATCTGGAACTAGATAAGGAACATCAAGAGGCCTGAAACACCTATATCTAAACTCTTTCTTCAACACACATTTAGGTTAATGATAGGACAAATTATCCACATTGTATATATACTCCAAATCTTGGTTATTGTTAGCTGAGAAGTGATCCATAGATGGAAGAGGTGCAATGGTGGTGGAAAGGGGTATGGAAACAAAAGTTCCCTTTAAATGATCGCATATCCCTTTGGTGCCTAATAAAGAACAAAGTTCTGACATGGGACATAATGAAGAAAATACATTTGGAGGGGCTAGGATGATGCTCACTGTGAAAAAATAATGAGTAAGATGTCCCTCACCTATTTTTAAAATGTCCCTACATCAAAAATGTTTGGAAGGTGTGCTATGAAAAGTTTAATCAAGCCTGTAATTGGGATGACGATCAGATTGTGGAAGCATGGAGAGGTTGGTCCCAAGTATCTGCAAACAAAATTATAAAGTATGGATTGCTTGCAAAAATGCAATTTTCAATGAAAGACCGACCCTCCCTAGTATTTTCGAGGGACATAGTTTAAGCATACTAACCCACTTTCCCCAGGAGAAAAATACTAGATAGCCTAGAATCATACTTGAAGAATAGGTGGATAATTGTATTCCATTGGATTTCTATGATGGTGCCTCTCGAAACTATGGTCAAGTTTTTAATGGTAGTTTGGTCTTATACCTCTCCAATAAACACTCTTTCAAATTGAAAATGGGGATGGGGCATGGCTAAAATAATTCCATGTAACTAATGTCACTCAAACTATTGGTATTTTTTGAAAAAGAGAAAAACATACTCCAAATCCAAATATTTGGGGTTCTCAAATAATTATTTGTTGGGCCAGCAAATTACAAAACTATCATAACATTATGCTTACTCCTATTCTTCAAGAGGTTTTCAGATTATCGATTGCTTTTGAGAATATCTCCTTCCAACATGTGTACAAGGAACAAAACATGGAGGCGATCTGGCTTTCTAAATAATGTATTAGGATGGATCCAGGGTAATAGATGGTTTATGAGAAAAATAATGATATCTTCTATGAGCACTTCCATTTACCTTATGATTATACTCCGACAACTACAATTATAGTACCAAACTGAACTTTGTGGGCAGCAAAACAAGTTTTTTATGTGTTGTAGTTGTATGAAGGGATACTACATAGAAAATCATTGGATCAATACTGATAAGTGGAAAATATATGTTTGTTTATATTCAGAACTTCTGGAAAATGCTGATAAATTTCATATTTCAGCTCTACATTTTTGGTTTTTTGTCCGAACATAAAATGTGATTTTGGTCACCTTTTGTAAACTACTGAAAGTCTTTCTCCTGAAGAAAGATATGGGCCACTTTTTCGGTAGAAAATACATGGAAACATGTATTTTTGCATAATGTGATTTTCTTTTCTCCCTTAATGAAATACAAATTACACTTTTTTTTTCGAGGGAAAAACATTACATTTCTATTATTATATCCATATTGTCTTTATTGGTAGGATAGGACCTTAATTGTAATTTAATGGTCGGATAGAACTGTAATTGTACCTTTTGTATCCTATATATATTCCAAGGATAACTAGTTTAGGATCATCTCATCTTGTCTGGTATATTTGATGCATTGTAAAAGGAGGATTCCCCGCAGAAGAGGCTTCTTATTCATCTCTTTACTTCATTCTTAATGTGTTGGATTTTTGTCTCTTTATTATTTTATTCTCTTTTGGGTGTTGATATTTGATTTGTTTGTGTGAGCGGTTTGTCAAGGTGTTCAATCTTTTAGAAATATATTGTGATATTAGTGAAACATGGTATCATAGCTCTTATGAAGTTCTTCTTCCGTTGGAGATCCAGATATTGAATCGGTGTTGCTGAGAGCATCTAAGGATTTTTGGTTCTGGTATTTTTGTTCATTTTTGGGCTGATCCAAGTGTTCCATTGCATCTAGAGCACTATTTTCAGTTGGAAATTCTTTTTGTTTCACTGAAAAAGGTTTTCATTTTCCCAAGATATGACCATTTTACTAAATCTGGAGGTATAATGTTTACGCATATTTAATTTTTTTTCTCATATTCTTTCAGATTTCAACATGGTTTTATTTTATTTTTTGTTTCTTATATTTTCAATATACGTATGATATTTTCCATGCGCTTTGTGAGAACTCGACAAATTAAAAAAAAAGTGTAAAGAGTTTTCTTTACTATGTATGCTCTTTGCCATGCGCTTTGTGTGAACTCGATAAATCAGAAATAATAAGAAACCTTACATTTTTCGGGAAAGGTAACCAAGGACTAACCCTAAATATGAGACATTTTAGTTTCATAATTTCATTTTGTTTTTTTGTTTTTGTGTGGCTATGTAAAGCGTCTTGTAGGCCAAAAGCTAGGTTTTTTTGGGTAAACATGCTCTTACAACAACAATAACAACAACAACAACAACATCACCCTCATTATCCTCCATAATATTACTAAATATTTTACTTAGCTCACTTTGTTAAAAGTTACTTTAAATAAGAGGTATTGGGTTCAAGTACTTATAGTTGTTACTTTTTATAAAAGTTCATGTAACTTTAAATTATAAAGTAACTAATTCGTAAAAGTGTTTCACATTTGTTTTATAAAAGCGGGTCACTTATTTTGAAGCAACTTATTTGCAAAAGTGAGCTTATAGGAAAAGCTATTAAGGGGGGATTCTTTACTGCATTTTTTCTCCCATCACCATGTGGATCAACCTTTTCTTATCATGTGCCTTCTTGGTTTTTTTAATTCCTTTCTTCAAAAGGGCATAACTTTGGCATCTAAAGTCCATTTTTAATGCCCTTTTTTATCATTAAACTACCTATTTTTTCAATATATTTTCATCTAGACCATTGATTTCTATTTTTGAAGACAACATATTATAGTATATCCACTACATGTGATATTCTTCTCCTTGCTACCAACTACTTCTCATGGAAATCCCATATGGAGGATTTCCTACAGAGTAGGGGACTTTATCGGATGATTAAAATTATAATGTAGGTTATGTTTTCAATCTTGGTTCTAAATATGCCACTTGGGCTTTTAAGAGACAACATGCTCTTGCTCTTTCTTTAACATAAGAAGGGTATCAAGCCCTAGTTAATGCAAATTAGGAGGCCTTGTGGCTTCACTAGATCCTTTCAATGTTTGGATTAGAGCGGTACCATCCAAATACCCTTTGGTGTGACAATCAATGTGCCATCAAGATTGCCAAATATGTAGTTCAACATTAGCATAGAAAACACATTGAGATGCATATGCAAATTATCTGAAAGCTTGTTCATGATTGCATTCTCGAAGTTCTCTTTTTCCCTATAGATGATCAAGTTGCCGACATCTTCACAAAGTCTCTTATAGAAGTGATTTTTTCTAAACTTCGATCTATGCTATGAATTCACAAATTTTTCATTAAGGAAGGATACGATATAATGCCTCCTTATCCTATAGTATCACTTTTGTAGTTCCTTCAATACAATCCCAATTTTTTCTTAAAAGCAGATGTAAGATTATTTTAAACACTTAGGAGTTAATTAAAATCAACTTGTTATATTGTATCTTTAGCCGGTAAAGTGTGTTTCTTTAGTATGAATTAGTATGCGTTTGTTCATATGTAATTTCATAGTCATGATATGTTCTTGACATTGAGTGATTCGATTTTTCATCTTCTCCTTGATCTTAACAACCATTAATACATAGATTAACACCCGATTGGTCAATGATCTCTATTTAAAGAGAATGGAGGGTCATTTAATCAATTAGCGATTATGAGAAGCTCATTGTGACATTCTTTTCTTTTGCATAATAATATAGCCTCAAGTAGCTATTTGGATGGGGTTGTGGAGTGTTTCTATCTTCGAGGGTTTAAACCACATAACAGATTCGGTGTGTTGATATATGGTGTGTTTGTTGAGAGGTTGCTAAAGGTGTTCAATCTTTTCGAAATATTCTGTGAATTTGGTTCATAATAATAATTTTGACTAAGAATTGGCACATAGTAGAGTTTAGTGGAAGATGAATATGTAGAATCCAAGAGATTATAAAATTCTAAGTACACAATTTCTATAAGCTTGAGTATGTGGAGGTTGGGGAGTTCTCTTATACATTTTTTTGTGTCCAGTCTCCCAATCCTTTATGCATGTCTCCAAAGTCACATACACATTTTTACTCTTTTGTATTTGTGGGTTACAATTGACAGATTCCCTAGAATATTGTGGAATCTTATATTATAACCACTCTAGTCTCTTATATATATGAGAATTATAATGATTTAATAGGGTATTTCTAAGCATAAGGCTATCATTGTTGTCGTGATCTATGTCCTAATTTATTACATAGACTTATGTTGTATTCATCGTTTCGCTAATGCAATGGATAATTGTTTTGCATGTGGGTTCAGTTCATGCTGTATATAGATGATTTGTATGTTCTTGTGATTGATGTTGTTAATTATTTTAGTTTAACATAATGTGATTATCTAATAAGTAAAGGAATGTGATTATCTTATCTTGAACAATTTGCACATTAATCACATGGCACCCACCATACATGCCTCAGGAAAGACCTCCTTCCTATTCGAAGGTTGAATATGTCAACACACTAGACCATATTTACACCCAAGCTTGTGTTTGAAACATTTTATTGACTCCAGTTCTATCATAAAGACAACACCATGATTTTGTTTCTGATACCTTAACCAAACTAGAGTGATAGAGATGCAATGGAGGTCAAAGAAGGATGAGATTCAAGATTGGATAGAAGGAATGATTCATGAATTTTCTTATCAAGAAAGTTCCTATATAGGGGAATAAATTGCAAGATTCAATATAGATACATGTTTGAGTATTTGCATGAGATATTTCTTATGGGTTGAATTTTTGGTGAATTTCATGAATGGCTAGAAAGGATTTTGAAGTTGCCTCGGTGTTGGTGATCTATGTGTAGATTTGAGTGGATTGTTGAGGGCTTGTAAAGTTTCAATAGTATGATAATAAGTTGATATGAGCAATCAAGTTGTGGTATAAAGGTGCGATAGGATGGCATTCTTTGGAGTTTGTGGTAGAATGCCACAAGTCTTTGACCAAGGTGCTAAAAATTTTAGATCCCATAAATTAATCAAGAAAATAATTTTATTTTGATAAACATGCATTCAAACACCATCCAATCTTCCGAAAATCACTATTATACATGATGTACATATTCACCCTTTAAAGAAAGGGGTAGATGATCATCATCTACACTAGGATTCTTAAGGTTTTAAAGGGTAGATTTAAGTATTGTTTTCGTAAGTTTTACTTTGTTAATTTTTTGGGCACTGATATGGTGTGTATCATGTTTATTTGGCTCTAAATGTATATGGGCACAACAAAAAGATAATAATTTGCAAGTCTTCAGCCCATTTCAAGGTGTTGAGTTATATAATACATGGCCTAAAGTTGCTACAATGATTTTTACAGTCACAAAAAGATAATAATTTCCAAGTCTTCAGTCCATTTCAAGGTGTTGAGTTATAGAATACATGGCCTAAAGTTGCTAAAATGATTTTTACAGTCACACAATTCTTTTGATGGATATGATTCCCATTTCTCAACAAATAAGCTTGACTAGAGATCTTTACCTCTAGTTGGATTTGGTGTGAAGTTAATATTCTATTATCTTGAAAAATGGATTTCATTAATGATTTTTTCTTCACTCAACAATTATAAAAATGATACACAATTGCAAGAAGGCAACAAACTTCCCACTCTTAATCATCTTTTAGAACATCCCCTACTAAGTGACCTCTATGTGCTCAAAGAAAATTACAAGAGGTTGAATATGTATAATAGAAAAACTATAATAGAAATAAATCATTTTCATATTCTTTTGACAAACCTTGACCTCCTCAAATATTTTTTTTGATGTTCTACTGGTGGTGTTATGAAGGCATGTGAACAATATTTCATACTTTGAACCACTAATTTCATTTTTCTTCTCTAACTTGATAATTATATCATGAGGCTAAGATAAACTAGTAGCATATATTTCATTTGGTTCCTCATTATCTTGTAGAATGTGGAACCACAATAATAATGCAAGCCTAAACAAACAATACTATACCAATAATAATGAGGTTTTACTGGTTAATACAAACAACTAAGTAGATTACAGAGGATGAACGAAAATAAAACAATAAATTGGTTATGAGTACATTCATTTATTTAATTAGGTGTGTGTTTCCTATGGATGAGGATATACTTTCATCAACAATCAATTATCATGAAAATTTCCTCAATTTAGGTTAATCTCAAACACAATTTAGAAGCTTTGGAACAACATTAGTTGTCTATAAGTGTAGGATATTTTGTGAGGCCCATATCTATGGGAAGACCAAAATGAAAAAGGACATCTAAATTGTCGGTAATACTAATGGAAACAATAAAAGTAAAATTGGTAGTTCTTATTTATCTTCTCACATAGTTGATTTGTCCAAACCTTGGAATATTTATGATCTTGTGTCTTGAATGAAGCTTCTCATTAAACTAATCAACATTAGGCTCACTAGATTTTAGGTATATATCTAGTAATATGAAACACTATTTTATGCAAAAGTAATGCTTGATATTTTGTAGAGTTAATACATTATCCATAACCTCCAACAATATCTAAATCATCCTCCTCTCCAATGTAAGTAGTAGAGTTAATACATTATCCATAACCTCCAACAATATCTAAATCATCCTCCTCTCCAATGTAAGTAGAGCAACTAGTTTAGCTTCAACCTAGACCATATGGTCATATGATATAAAGTCCAACACAACCTAGGAATAACAAATATTCAGGTTCACATGTTGATTCAAGCGTTGATGCTTATAATACCACAATATCAATTTGAATGTATTGTATTACCACCATCAATACAATAATCTCAACGTCAAATGAAAGTTCCACAATAATCTCTAGCTTATTTCCTTCTTCAACCGACATCACAATTCAAGAAAAGAAACAACCACCTTGAGGTTGAAGTTTGAAAATGCATCCTCTCATATATACTAACATATGAATGTGCCCATAGTTTATGATGGCTTTATGATGTGCCCATAGTTTATTTTCGCGATGGCGGCATGGGTATTGGGAATGGTTCCCTCCCTGAGGGTGATTTTAACAACTTTCCTTTCCCTCTGCATCCCTAACATATCTTGTGAATTCCCAACACGAATCGAGACCTGTAGATTGTGATCCGCTTCCTTATTCCCAGACCTGCCGGACCAGACCTATGTAGCTTTCTTCTAACTAGCTAGTTTTATTGAATTAATACCTAAACCAGACCTTGCCACAACGGGTTTTCCAGGAAAACACTTATTCTTACCAATAACAAGATTAAATAGAACAACTCTGAAACACTATGAATGCTTCCACAAGTATTGATTCTGTTGTGAAGAGGAAAAACAACAAAGAAAATGGAAAAAACAAATTTTATTATGTGAGAACTTCATAATTTTAGGCAAATAGATACAGGGAGCAGAGGAAGAATAGAGGAATTTGAAACTATTGCATGCCAGCGACCCTAATGGTTCAATTGTAATTTTCCAAGAATGTAGGTCCAAGAATGAATAAACAAAAGTATTTAATGATAACCATGAAACAAATGCAATGTTATATCGATTAAGTCAAACCTATATCAAATTGCACGCTCACATTACTTCTCTTGATTTCAAGACTCAAAATTCTATTTTGGTTGAAATCCATTGTGGAATGTATGTTAATCATCGATTCAATAGAAACATTGGGCATTACTTCTACACTAAATGTGAATTGAAACTACGACAATAATACACACAAAAATTTAAAAATGTGTTGGATTTCTTTGGGTTTTTACTATACTTGGAGTCAAAAATTTGTAGGGATTATGTGCAGTGCCCAGAAACAGCTTTTGCAGTTCTTGCAAGTGAACTAAAGCACCTGTAAATCTGTATCTGTAGCTGCTGCTTATAACCATTGCTTTCGATGGATCCATATTTAAAACAAAACCACACATGCCGGTAGGAGTTCAGTTCAGTCTTCCTTCCCATTATCTACCTGTTTATCCTTACCAGATACGCCGAGTCCAAGACATCAATCAAAGAAAGTTCTACATCTCTGGAAGAAGTACAAAAACAAAACTAGAAAAGCTATAGGCTAATTTTGGATGTGGGTCTCTATCTCATCTGGAGTTTCTATAACCTATTGTTAAAGAGGGACCTGCAATAAAAAGTGGTTAATGGCCTAAAGCTAATAGTAAAATAACTAGAGTAAAAGGTAGGAACGGTTCAATATCAGTGTGGAGAAGTCCCAAATTACAGTACAATATGATTACAATTAAAGTTAGTGGGTAATTAGCACACTTGAATATTCTTCTAAAATTCATTAGATTGGTTATCAACAGCTCTTAGTTGCTGTTGTGAAGGGTTCAAGCTCGTCAGCTTGTTCTGAAGGTGTCATACATATGGTCGACAAGGGTGATAATATAATGACACTTTTACACAAAGATGAGTCTGAGTCTATCCAGAAGGTGAAGCCAACGTACAGTATTCCAGGATGATGACGAGGGTGAACTTGTATATTTCAACCATCACGGATTTTATTTTATTGGACAACTTAAATTCCATTTTTATCTACCATGAAGATATTCAATAACACCGTTCAAAGATGTTCAATAACAGATTTCGCATCACCTCATGATATATTCTAACTATCATGAGGTATCATCCATTTATAAATGGATGATACCACATCTAATATAAAGAACTCGTAGCCAATAAATTTTCTTTAAATCACCCTATTCATATCACTTCATTGGTTGAAGCTCCTTATGCATCTCCACTTTTTATAAAAAAGAGTTGATCTTTCAAATCATAATCATAGACACAAGATGGTGAAGGGAAGCAATCAAGAGCAATTAAAGATATCTTGTATACTAAGAATTTAATAGTAAATGATTTTCACCCAAATATAATATTAGATTCTTCAATAGCATGGTCCTTTGAACAAGTTGGTGAGAATTTCCTCAACCAACAAAAACAAATTTAAATGAACATTCATAAATAGGGTTGCCAAACTGAAAATTTATCAATAGCTTCAAATGTAAGGGAATAAGTAACTCTAATGCTTCCAATGACTTAATAATACAAAAAAACTAGTAACTTGAATAGGGATTCTTTTTCCATCTTAGAAAATAAGAAGTGAGAAGATTTCCATCCATGATGTATAATTGTTATACTCCTCATATGACAAATTGATAAACTTTCAATTGGTACCATATTTTTATTATTATTGTGATGTCCTCAATTGTTTTATTTCACTATCGATATTATGAAATGCATCATGCATAGTTAAACAATATTTCAAGCATTGTAAAATAATTAAATCAAGAGGTTGAGGAAAGTTTATATAATGTAATAATCTTACACCAACTATGTTGTTTGACACTATATCATTTCAACAAAGAAAACAAGAATAACATATGCCAAAAATATGAATAAAAGAGAATCAATAAACCATGTTGTCATTCTACCTTCTAAATGGAATATTCTACCTAGGATTATGCATGTTAATTAACAAAACAATAATATAGAGTTAGTACCATGAATATTAGTTTGGTCAAAATTTTAGGCAGATATTTTAAATCTTGAAATGGATTCAAGTAACCTATAGATGTGGTCCTTTATTGATTTTCATAGTGTTTTCTAATTGTTTTTCAACAATATAGTAAGGATTAAAGATAAATTAAATATTTATCAATTCAAGACAAGCCTCAATCCCAATTGAAGTACATAAGAGTAGAAGGTTACACTCCAATATATACTTATCATGGAAGAGGGGAAATCTCTTCCATGAGAACCTAAATAACCATGTGTGTATTGAGATCTAGAATAAGCACAATCCAACTAAGGAAGTTATAAACATTGACCACATAGATTTGATTCCCACATGCATCATATATATAATCCTAATTGTATCTATGCCAACTAGCATATATTGATTTTAACTCAAAGGAAAACCACTCACCACTTAAAAGTTCCTAAGCATGTTGAGAGAGATTGTGAGTGAAAATGGCCATTGTTAGAGACAATATAGTGGGAATCACAAGAAACCCTTAATCAACTTCTTATAATTGTCAACAAATAAAAAATAATAGGGAAAACAAAATATACATCTCAATTGAAATCAACACAAAGATAAGGAGGTTCTATCATCTCTACCCATAAACCTTGACAAAATAGAAAAATCACAAACAAAATGTGGTATGGTTACCTCAACCACAACCCAGTGGGATAGCTTGAGTGGTTGATTACTTTAAGCTTTGTGTAGGAGGTTTTAGGGTCAATTCCTTGGGTTGGATACCTATGTTTCCTGGCTCACTCAATGTACTTACTATCTCATGCACCATAAATCAACACATATGGGTTTACACCAGCTACCATCCACAAAATATGAGAGAGTCTGTGAGAATTTCCCATGAGGTTTTCCACGGAAAAAAATGTCTCGCCTTGATCACAATTTCATAAAAAATGTAGGTACTGATTCAAATCATCCTTAGCCCACATATCTTCATGGTTGGAATATTCAACATATTGAAACCCACAAAATTGTATTAAACTTGAAATCAAATTCGGCCTTCTCTCTTTCAAGTGAAAATGATTTTCCTCTGACCCCATCAGACAAAATTGTTTTCCTTTCAATTGAATATAGTCTATGTTTGAGACTCTTGATGGATTTAAGTATTCAAATCACATTCTAAGTGATTTCCATCCTCTCCTTCAAATAAATTCATATCCCATTCTAGATAAAATAATCTCTCTCTTCTGTTTACCAATTGAATGAATGACACACATTTTATAATGGATTTTTATTTTATTTTGTGTGTTATATCAAGGCTGATGCTAAAGTAGACACTGAATTTTTAATGTAATAAATCTACAACTCTAGACCCATTGAAAAATAAAATGGGTTTAAAATTGACCTTTTCTTAAATGCTTACAAAATCCTTTGTAAATGATTAGGACATTTGGTAAATGGCTTTAGAGGGATAGGGTGTAATATTTTTGGTGGCGGGTGGTTAAACAATGAGTATGAGCTTATGAGAATTTTAATTTATTGATTGATGTCAAATGCTAATCTCATATTCACTTGGATCCAATGGCCATGTTTTCCTTTCCCTTTCACTTTCTTTCACATGCTTTCCTAAAATTCCAAATAACAATTATCCATATTGTAATTTGGTCTATGATGTTTGACCAATGTCTTGAGGGGTGGGGCGATGGTGGGTTATAATGGTCAAAATCTGGGTAAGAACTTGTTATAGGTTGGGGGATGGTTGGATTTAGGAGGTTAATTAGTGGCTTGGGTGCAAGAGGTTTAGAGGTTAGGGGTTAATCAGTATCTTAGGCATAGGAGAGTTAGACCTTATGTATCTAATTAGTGGATTGGGTGGGACAAGGAGGTTATTTAGAGGCTTCAGTGAGAAGTTTAGACATTATGAGGTTATTTAGAGGCTTGTTGGGGATGGTCGTTAGACCTTAGATGGTTAACTAGTGGCTTAACTTAGGGTGTATTATACCTTAAAGGATTTGTACGTGTCATTGGTTGGCTTTAGGGTAGAGGGTGGTGCTAGAGACTAAGGGTAAGCACCTTAGGTTCCATTTTATATATTACAAGGTTAATTAGTGACTTGTGGGGGGTGGGTGGTTAGACCTTAGGGGTTAATTAATGGCTTATCAAGGGGTGGGTTAGACCTTAGGGGTTAATTAATGGCTTATCAAGGGGTGGGTTAGACCTTAGGGTGTTTCTTATTAGCTTTGGCAGGGTGGATAGAGAATAGGGTTTTAATTAATAGTTTGGGTGGGGGAAGGGGTTTGAGCTCAATGATTTAACTAATGGCTTGGGTGGGATATCATATTATTCACATTAATTTTAAATTGTGATATGAGAATGATATATAAACAAAGTACAATTGAGTTGTAGATATGCACATAGTCTATTACAATGTAGTTATGTGAAGACACATTCCCATATAGCTTTTAAATGCATCAAACTAATAAATGTATAAAAAAATTCAAAATACAATGTCCATCAAAAGTTAACACATCCCTACAACTTCACAACCAAGAATATTATTTAAGACAATGTGGATTTCAACTTTTGTGCAAAGTAAAATGAAGAATCTAGAGGAGGTAAACAAAAGAATGTAAAACATAGCTTGAAAAATGAAAAGTAAACAAACTAAGTAGTCTCAGTCACCCATAACATAGACCTTGAAATTTAACAAAAAAATAGTTCACAAAAGACATTCAAAATACAATGTCCATCAAAAGTTAACACATCCTCACAACTTCACAACCAAGAATATTATTTAAGACAACGTGGATTTCAAATTTTGTGCAAAGTAAAATGAAGAATATAAAGAAGGTAAACAAAAGAATGTAAAACATAGCTTGAAAAATGCAAAGTACACAAACTAAGTAGTCTCAGTCACCCATAACACAAGCCTTGAAATTTAACAAAAAAATAGTTCACAAAAGAACTACTTATAACACCTTATCACAAAGAATCAAAGGTAGGAAATGTAAGTTTTAAACCTGTGTAGAGAAGCAAAGCATACAAATTCTTTTAAGAAAAAAAGAGATTACACCACAACATTCACACATAATACATAGAGATTTACCCTAGAAATCCTTAATTGGGAAAACCAAGAAACCTTGGATCCACACCTCCTATTTTCTCATTATCATTATGAATTTTGCACAATACAAAATATAGGTATTATGCAAAATAAAATACCCTAATAGATTAACCTAGATTAGAAATAGACCCCAATCCCTTAACCAGGATCGTCAAGCGTGTCGCTGACATCTGCACCCCCCTCCCCTACACAAATGCAAAGAATATAACACATACCCAACAGGAAACATATCTACATGAAAATATCTATGCAACATTTGATTCTAATACAATAATTTTTTCTAATGAATAGTTAATGTTACAATCATTCATTGTTCAAGATCCATTAGTGACATCAAATTTCCCTAATTGTATATTTGAATCATAAATACCCATCCATGGACATGTGCACAATACCGACATAAACAAATAAATTAGAAAAAAAATCATAAAAATAAATGGATAAACTAGCATAAACTACTTATTATTTATTATGTAGTATTTATGGTCAGTATTTGAGAATTAATGTTGTGGTTGACCAATCTAATGACCACGGTTTAAAATCGTTGACTACATTGTTCATGGTACACCATTTTCCTATTATTATCATTATTTATGGTCAATAATTGACTAGCATAATTTACTTATTATTTATTATGTAATATTTATGGTAATTGATGATTATTACAATGGATAACCAATATATTGACCATGTTTACAATCATTGAACCCATTGTTTATGTTAGACTATCTTACCTATATTGACATAGTTGACCATATTGACCACATTGAGCTACTAACCCATAATCAAACACACCATCTAAGCCCAACCCTATAGTCCACTAGAAATATTGACATGTTTGACCATATATGTTTCATAATGGTTGACTATAATGTTCTTCACAAAAACAATATTGGTGCTAGGAATTACATTTTTGAATATTTCAGATATGCTTGTATGGTCTTTCTTTTTTTTCTAGAGTTAGAAATTTATAGGTTGCTATTGCACTGAGAGGAGCGATGTGCTCTACAACCTAGTATGGGGAAGATGTTTTCATGTAAGGTAACATAACGTTACATTAATATGTATATGTATATGTATATGTATATGTATATGTATATGTATATGTATATATATGTATATATATACATATATGTATATATATACATATATGTATATACGTATATATATATATATACGTATATATATATATCTATCTATCTATCTATCTATCTATATATACATACATACATACATACATATAGATAGATATATATATAGATACATACATACATACATACATACATACATACATATATATATATATATACATACATATACATATACATATACATATACATATACATATACATATACATATACATATACATATACATATACATATACATATACATATTAATGTAACGTTATGTTACCTTACATGAAAACATCTTCCCCATACTAGGTTGTAGAGCACATCGCTCCTCTCAGTGCAATAGCAACCTATAAATTTCTAACTCTAGAAAAAAAAGAAAGACCATACAAGCATATCTGAAATATTCAAAAATGTAATTCCTAGCACCAATATTGTTTTTGTGAAGAACATTATAGTCAACCATTATGAAACATATATGGTCAAACATGTCAATATTTCTACATCATCCTTTTCTTGGGATTACAAATATATGAAAGGAAATCCTTTAGACATCTATAAATACTACAATTACGTTAAGGAATATCAATCACCCATAAGACAACCCCAAAGAAGAATGAACCTTTCCTTCGTAGTCAAAATAAAATTAAAAAAACTTCGAGATGCAATATTCATATATCCTATCTCTGATGGTGAATGGGTTTCACCTTTAGTTATATTTCCCCAAAAAAATGGAAAATGGAAGGTATGTGTATACTACATGAAGCTTAAAAAACCCACAAGGAAAGACACTTCCCATTAACTTTCATTGACCAAGTTCTAGATGCCTTAATAGGTAAAAAAAAAAATCATTTTTATATGGGTTTAGTGGATATATGTACAAATAATCCCTAATGATCTTTAAAATACCACAATCACTAGACCTTGGGGCACATTTTCCTTTAAATTCCTCGCATTTAGCCTATGTAATGCTCATACAACTATTGAATGAGTTGTCCTTAGCATATTTGTAAATTTAGTGCATGAAACTGTAGAAACATACATGAATGAACTCCCTCCACATGGAAATTCATTTTAGGAGGCCTTAACCAATTTGGAACATGCATTAAATAGATGCCAATAAATGGATCTATCATTAAGTAATGAACAATGCAATATGCTCAAGAATGAGGGGATTGTATTAGGGCATCACATACCTCCTAGAGTGATTGAAGTAGATCTAGCAAAAGTTAACCTAATCCAACGACTTCATAGACCCCAAAAATAGAAAGATGTAAGAATATTTCTAGGCCATGTAGAGTACAAAAAATTATTAATTCAAGACATCAACAAATTAACTTCCCCATTCTTCACTCTCTAAGGATATATATTTCAACTCGACAAAAAATGTCAAACCATTTTTAACAAAAGGAAAATATCACAACACCTATATTGCAAAGTCCTAATTTGGAATTAACATTCCATATACACACTATTTAATCTAAAATCATTAGTGGCAATTTTAGGTCAATAAGAGTTAAACGAACCATTTGTAATATACTTTATAAACATTAATTTATCTAAAGCAGAGATGAATTATAGTGTCACCGAAAATAGTTTTTTGATGTTGTATATGCAACAAACAATTTTAGACATTATATCATTAGATATCTAGTTTTTTTGCACATAGATCATGTTGCCAACATATACGTAAGGAACATAAGAGTTGTTAATGTCAAGATAATTAGATGGTTGGTACTAGTCTAGAAATTAGATCTAACAATACTTGAAAAAACATGTAAGTAGAATGTCGTTGTAGATTTACTATCAATGCTAGCAAATACTACAAATAGTGAATCCATTGATGACATGTTTCTAACCAAGCACCTCTTTGAAATATCTATAGAGACCCCATGGTTTAATGATATATAACACTACTTAGGTACATGAAAATTTCCTCAATACTTTCTTTATAGAGAACATTGCAAAATTGTCAGAAAGAGTTCCACCTACACATGGATAAAAGGATTCATGTTCAATAGGTTGTTATTACACCGAGGAGAGCAAGGTGCTCTACATCCTAGTATGGGGGAGATGTTGTCACGTAAGGTAACATAACGTTACATTAACAAAAATAAAAATTAATTAAAAATTTCATGTCGGTTCATAAAACAAAAAATATTAAAAAGTAATTAAAAAATCCTTGTCGGCCTATAAAATAAAAAATTAAAACTTAAACCTGGATCTATCAAGTAAGAGAGGGATCAAATTCCTTGAGTTTAATATTAAACAAAAATTACACCTTAATAAATTGGACTCCTCTCAGTGCTTGATAAATCCAAGTTTAAGATGGATAAATGTTGTTCTTTTAATAAATTTTCACTTTCTCTATCTTTGAAATCAAAGTAATGAAGTGTTAGTTAATCAAGGGATATTAGATTAAGGGGTTAGAGACTCTTGAGTACAGGATTTTAGGTTAGTTGGGTGGGTTAATTTTGGGGGTTATACCTTAGGGGTTATTGGAAATATATTACCCAATGGTTAATGGGTATGGTTTTATGGGGTTAATGTAGGGTTAAAGGTTTTGAGTTTAAGGGGTTAGTATGTTAAAGTTTTTGATGATAGGGGTTGATTAGTGTGTTGGTTGTAAGGTAATTCTAAGTTAGGGGGTAATGGGTTAGGTGTTTGGGAGTTATTTTGTTAAAGGATGGTGTATGGTTAATGGGGTTACAAATGATTAATTAGGGTGGGTCAAACTATGTGTTCGTCGATCACTTAAGAGGTAGTGTTTCATGGGGTATTGTATATGTGGATTAGGGGTGTCGAGGTTAACTAGGAATTAGTGTGTTAAAGGTTTCAAGGTCAAGGGTTTCGTTTTTCAAGGCTTAGTATGTTAAGGGGGTTATGGATTATTAGTTAGGGTGTTTTAGGTTAGTGAGTAGTGAGCCATATATCTCAATAATACACACTAATCACAAGATATATTTGACACAGTGAGGCGTTTGTGGTATACTTTGATTCTCACCTTAGTGCTAATTCCCAACATCATCCTTAAAGTCTTTGATTGGTGGCAAGTTGTTCAATCACCCTATTTGTAGCAACTAAATTCAATTAAATGATTAATTAGGTATATTGGGGTGAATATGGATTTATGGTATCCCAAGGGGTTAACTCAACTAATTCTGACCAATGTTACTAATCATTTGGATAGTTCCATGCCAGTAGGTGCCCAAGTTAAATCCTCCTAGGTTAATCACACTATTCTATTCCAATGGGTTTACTAGGGATGACATCATAAATATGTGAAAACATCCCTTGTATTTCCTTATGAGGTTTTCCTTGGAAAACATATATGGATTTTTGGGTTAAATATCGCAGTTCGATACTAAAAGGGATGAAAAAATGTGTATGTAAACATTTTGGGATGTTAAATCCATTGAAAATTGAAATGGGTTTAGTGTACACTTTTTCTAGTTTGCTAAAACACCATATTTTTCATGGTAGGGAGGTTTGATTAGAGGGTTGGGGGTGGGCAGGGGGATTTGGAGTTTTAGATTAGACCTTAAGGATTAATTACTAGCTTGGTCTATGATGTGGTATGTGTTGATGCATGAGATTGAAATATCTCACATTAACTTCTCAGCCTCTAGGTTGGATAAACCAAGAAGAGGCAGAAATGTAACCCTGATTTTAAAACCAAAAGTAACATACACAACCTTCATGATATCTAGTGTGAGAGAAAGAAGTAGTATAGAAACATAGAAACAAACCACTTGCATTATAAATAAAATTAAACAATCAAATTGACGTAAATTGACAACAAGGTCCAATGATATATGACAACACATCACGTAGCATAATCATATTAACATTCTTTCCCTTTTATAAGATATGTTTTCCAACATGTGCATGACTTTGAATGTATAAGAAGTGTGTATTACGAAAAAACATAACCATAGCAAAAATACCACACTATGAAATTAACTGGAACAACAAAAAACATTTTTTTATTTTATATATCTGGCTAAAGGAAACGCATGTAAAGTATTCCAACATAATATAAAAATGTAAAATAGTCATTGCAGCATGGCTAGAAAGAATCGCTTCTTATTAAATGTAGTCATTTTCATATATACACTAGAGTAACAACCATAATTTTGTTTTAGGCTCCTGCGAAAGCATTGAGCATAAACGTGTTATGGAACGAACGTCTAGCAATTTTAAGACCACTTGTTCATTGTGTAAACACCATACAAATGAAATTAATGTTGGGTATATGAAAAGTACCCTTTTATTACCTTTTTCCTTGTCTCTGAGTCTCTCTTTTCATTCTTTTTGATGCCATATCATCTATGATTTTCTTATTTTCTGTACAACTTTATTTATATATTGTGTTGTTTTAATGAATTATGAGGTTATTAATGGGTTTACTAACTGATTAATATTTCTCATGAAGTGTTTGTGTAGATTCTCTATTGGAACGTTGAACAACTTGGTTGTTGTTAGTCCTTCACAATCATGATTTTTCTACTCTCGAATGATTATGGATGTTGTTACTCCTTCACATTTACATTATTGTTACTCCTGGAGGAGTATGGTGGTTGATTATAATAGTAGAACTCCTTGTTGTCACTCGTATATAGTCTTTGAGCGATACTCATGTATATTGGCGAATGCATCTCTAAGAAATAAACATGGCAATATTGAGTCACTCCCTCCACAAGGAACCTAACTTAAATGTATCAGCAATTCGATGGATCAATGGAAGCATTTTAATAGCAATTGGTTGTAACAGCTTGAAGAATATATGGTTAATGATGTCCTAATTATTGTTAGGAATGGCTTGAGAATCGAGATGTTCCCAATACCATTCTGATATTCCATTTCCTAATATTGTCATCGACAAATGTATACAAAGGATATATTCTCTTGAAGGAGAGTTAATGAAAGGAAGCAAACTATTAATAGATCAATGTTGTAACTCTATTGTAACTTTCCTAAGTTATATAATAGAAGGAGTATGTTGGTTTATATATCTTGTTAATGTGTAGATCATGAGTAGTTACAATAGCCTTGGCCAGAGAAGGAAGGCCCCCCTTCCTTGAGCAAGTGTTGTTTATTTAATTGGGTAATTTGCAACTGGTTTGTTCATCGATTAAAAAAAATTGAACGGTTAGTTACTGTATTATTTCCAATACTAAATCATTTTTTGTTACTATGCATCTTATTAGTATTTTGTCATGATTTATTGAGTATAAGTATTTATTTCCTTATAAAAAATGTGTCTTTTATGAAGTGTGTATTCCCTTTATGCAAGTGTTCTATTATTTTTGCAAGATAGTTTTACAATTGTGTGTATTTTCAATTCAACAATGTGATTTCATTTACAACAAGAGTGTTTCTTTCAATTCCAGTTGTGCGATCCTATAGATAATCAATGCTAAAAATGAAACTGTTTCCTACATATACCTTGCATGATAACCTTGAAATAACAAGTCACACCCTGGGTTGATAATTAATATAAAGGGCCAATTAGTTGTTTAAAAAAGATAAATAAAGGCACCAACAGTTAACAACTCAGAAAGCTACAAAAATCCTCAATGAATACTTTTGAGAGAAGGTATTTTTCTCTATGACTAAGCAGTTAATTAGAAAAGCCAATGGAGAATAAATAAAACCTCTTACATATAAAAACAAACATTAAGATATACCTCAAGCAAACAATACCAATACTTAACCTTGTGTTTTTCCATTTAATCAGAACTCCTATTGTCAACAAAATAATTAGGCCCTAACATACTAGTGAAACTAATGAAAAATAACTGAATAGAATAAGAATTTATGCTAAAAGCATACCATATCAAGGGTGATAATTGGATCCTTCTCCTTGACACTCATTTCCATTAAGTAGCTTACTACTAAAGCAGTTAGAATCCAACCATATTTGATTTAGTTTGAAGGGTAGATAACTATTGAAAATTGGCCACATAGATCAACCACTACCAAACTAATGACCTCAATAACAAAACATGGATAGACGTAGGTGACTTAGAACAAAAATATTTTGAAACATAATGGTCAATCAAGGTCAAACAACACCCCCCTCCTTTCCATTATTTGTCTCTCTAGGGATGAAATCCCAAGGACTCAACATAATTCTCCTTGTAGCTCCCATATCTACTATTTTCCACATTGCAATTATACATTCATCATCATTTGAACCCAACATAACAACAAGCAGTTGCCATATAACATTTTGCTTCACATCCCACACATATATAAATTCATCACAACTATGTAACAGAAATGTTCCCACCATAATTTACAAACACTTATACAACAACTTGATGCATAACTTAAACATTTTCATTTTTTTCTCATATTATTAAGCATAAATTAAAACCATTATTAACATTCATATTGCAGCTATCATGTCCATTGTAGCAAAAAATTAAATGTAAAACAACAATATCAAGTAGTTCTTGGATGCATTCCAAAATTCCAGTCCTAATTGAGGCCCATTACATACTTCCATGTGAAAAAAAACTTAACAATACATTATTTAAAACACATAATCACAAGAATTTTGGGTGGAGATATTCAAAAGAAATATATGCCCAAGTCGTGGGTTGTTGATCATTCCCATGACCACTTCTGCTAGCACCAACAACAACAACCTTCATCGTGCCCATCTCTTCTTTGCCTTTGGTCTTTCTAGGAGGGGGTGGTTCGTGAGATGGGTGCTCACGGTCTTCAGGTTTCTCAAGAATGTTTGCATATTTATGAGGTTCAGGTCTAACTATGGAAGAGGAAGAACTAACAGATGGATGTACCAAGGGATATGGAATATGGGGTCCCAAACTATTCCCTTGATTCAAAGGAGAAGAGGGTTTGAAATCCCACCCATCATTTTCAACAAGAGCATCTTGAGGAATCTCCACTATCCTTGGGTGAGGTTACAATTCAAATTGGGGTCGAGATAAAGGGGGGGTCCTAGGAGGGGATCCTAATAACAAATGGTCGATCTAGGAAAGCTCAATAAATTCATGGGAATAAACATTAAAATGCATGGAGAACCTCGGTTTCTTCCTTCTCTCTTTATTCCAGACATATTAATCTCTAGGACCTCTTCCTCTCCCAGTCCTTTTGGAACCTCTCCTATGAAAAATAATTGACTTAAAACTAATTGAACTATTAGATTAAGAATCAAATGCATGCAATATCATCTACATATTATGATGGAGTTTCCACATTAACCTTATGCATCATAATTATCAAACAAATCATGACAATTTTAAAAATAAGACTCATCATCGTGCATAAGAAATGTATAAGTAAATGTGACTACCAGCCATTTCAGTGGTGTGGCTAAACAATATTATAGTACATTAAATTGTCTTGAATTGTGCTAGTTGAATATATTGAATATGGATAGGGATAGAAGGCATAGATCACAAATGAGCTAGGAGGTTCAACTATAACTTTGCAAAACTATGACATAGAAAGGATGGTGTAGACAAGGAGGATGACCATTGCAGAATAACACCATAATCATGTAACCAGATTTGGTTCACTGTATAATACACAAATAGGGAGGCTTCTCAATAATGAACATATCTTCTTTCTTCAAAAGTCAACCTCCAAACCTTGAAAAAAATAATTGATCTCAATAATCTTAACTTTCTATTGGACATGAAAGACAACATAAATATCCAAATAGGTCAAAAATTGTACATTGGATTCAACATGAAGCACAGAGACGTGTTAACAAACCAAACCCTTGGACTCATTATCCAGTAATATATTTCTTGCATCGCTTTGAAATCGATCTTTCTCTTGGTGAAACAAAATCAATAATAACATTGAAATAAAACATACAACGAGCATATCTCTTAACAAAATAATCTCATTTCCTGATATTTCTTCATTTATATGCAATCAAAATTCATAAAAGTTGACAAAGGGGGAGGGTTAATTCTTGGAGGAAGTGCATATGATTACAATCCTGGACCTTATCCACTTGGGTCGATTTATGACCAAACATGTACTTTGACATGATAATAGTTCAACGGGCCAAACTCACAATATTATGATAGATAGGATTTGAAAGGAACAATGAACGCATAGTTTATGTCAAGGAGGGAAAGGCAAGAGAACGAAAAAGACTAAGAAACTAGCAAGGATGATACGTTAGAAAAAAATCTTCACATATTGAGGAATATTGGAGCTTAAATCCTCAACATCAATAAAGTGCCACAATAATCACATAATCATGCATATCAATCAATACGACAACCCTTTCTCGTAGAGACATTGCCCAGAAATGAGTTGGTGTGACACTATTGAATTGGGTGGCCACAAATCCGGTTTTGATAGCTAGTCGGGCGTCGAAAATAGCAGAGGGTTTGGCTCGATATTTGATTCAAATAACCGAACACAAATTTTATACATATGAAGCAAGATACCCATATTCCACTATTTTTCATGATGAGAGAAAGTACGTTCCATTTCAATGAAAGTAAACCATATGAATTCAAACACCTGGCATTTTATCCATGAGGAGGGGGGAAGGGTTACATGATAGGATGGAAAATGAATTAGAGTGGAAGGGCTCAATCAAATTAAACGCACTACAACATGCTAGCCAAACCATAACACAAGTTGTACATAACTCATTGAATAATCGTTGAGATGTGCTCAGTTAATTGGTGTCTAAAGTTAGTGGTATTCAATTAATGAGATGAATTAGAGTCGTCCTTAGTTAATTTGAGCATTTTTTGGTCAATTCGAATTATACTAAGAATTTAAGTTACCTTCATGCATGGTAAGTTGTCGTTAATCTTGAGTCAATTGTGATGGGTTTTAGTCAGTGTTGATAATTTCAAGTTAGCTAATGACTAGGAGTGTTTTGTCAGTGGTACCTAGTCAATATTAGTGGATATGAATTACTCTATGTAGAACTTGAAAGGGTCATTCAATGGTATTGAGGAGCACTATGTGATTGAGAGTTGTTTCTTAGTGGTCTCTAGTCATTATATTGAAGGAAGTTTGAATTACCCTAAAGGGATTCAAATTGCTCTGGAGGTCATTCATTCTTTTATGGTTGAGTTTGTTGGTTGGTGCAGAGAGTGACCCTAACAAGAATGATAATTCTAAATTATAATTTGGCATGTTAGTGTGTACACATTTTTACACCAATTGTCTTGTAGGGAATGGAGATATTGCGAGGATAATTATTGATTACTCATTCCTTCAAGCATTGAGGGAAGGCGAGTTGTTCATGCAATGATTTATGAGATCTAGGTAAGATTGTGAAATTGGGATCCCATGTATTCTCTGCTTTGTGTGTGAACCATCTTCTTGGATCACAAGGATATTGTTCTTGTTTGGAGTACTCCTAATAAACTTTGGTATAGTTCCTCTGTGTCCATTTCTTGTCTCTATCATGATCCTACACATAAATCCTGATGGTGAATGGTGATGTCGTAAGGAAAATAGGAGGTGAATGGATGTCCACTTCACCTGGTATTGGGGCGGAGGAGTAAGAAATTCATGAGGGATTGAGTTGTGGCTTATCAAACTGATATTTTCTTGAGTATGGTTTAGTTCTGTGGTGTGTACCACATGTCTCTGTCTTGGTCTTGCACATAAATCCTCATGGTGAATGGCGATGTCCTAAGGGAGATAGAAGGTGAATGGATTACCATTTTTGCGATGTACTGAGGGATCTAGAAGGTGAAGGGATTTCCATTTTGGTTATGTCCTTAGGTACCTAGAAGGTGAATGGATTACCATTTCACCTGGTAGTGGGGTGGAGAGGGGGAAAACCTTGTGGGAAAATTTTCTGTGTTGGCATCGCTCGAGTTGTGGGCCTAATTTTTATCCTTAAAGATCAAGTTAGAAGAGATCTTAACTATTTGAATTCCAAGACCTCATCTCTGGGTGACCTTCACAAGTAGATTGGCCTGACAGTGTCTAAGGGTGCGAGGAAAGTTGTCCAGTTGATGCTAGTTGTGCCCTTATAAAAGATAAGTATATGTGTTATTTATACTCTTTATGTATGTTTATGTACATGTGCCCATGGAGGCTGATATATATCTATCATTATATGTTTTTTATTTGTATATATATTCTCATGGTGAATGGATAACCCAATGTTGTTAAATTGGCAGCTCATGGAAGAGATATGTTGATGTATTAGGCTAGTGGTTTGTAGCTAGTTTATTTACATAATTTATGATCCTTAGGAGGTCTAATTTTAGGACATCCATATGGCCATGTATGGATGTTCCATCTTAGATAATCCATGGGATTTATGTCTATCATTGAATGAGGAAAAGTATGATCTAAAGTAGTGTTATAAATCTATTATTTGAGGTAGAGAAGACTGTTGATTTAATGGATGTTTTAGGACGCTATTTCCTTATGGATTATGAAAATTTATGGGTATGATATTTGGATAGTCCATATGGTTGTATATGGATGTACCCTATCAGGTCCCACATGGGTTTATAGACTGATAATTTCATGTATTAACTATGATATGCATTAATGTATAAATCTACTTTAAGGAAAAATAATAATGTTGATTTTACTGTGATGTTAGAAGCTAGTATTTTGTGGAATTATGTTCATGGGATGGAATGAAATTTATGGAAGATAATATGGTCATGTATGGATGTACTAGATTAGATCTGAGAGGGGATTGGAATTTTTAATTTATTGCAATATAAGACCTGTTATGTTAAGGCTTTTAAACTCAGCCTCCTTAGAATGTTGAAATGTTGAATGCTTATTATCGTAAATGGAGTTTCGTGAAAGAATGTAAGTATAATTTAGGTAGTTGATTAGATGGACATGGAAAGCTACCCATAGGTGCAAGGATAGTTAGTCAACATGTGAAGAGGTTTGATATGAATGTATTCGTGTCTCATTACAACGCATTTCATGTTGAATGGGGAACTAAACTGCATTGGAAGGGAAACCTTCCTTGATGATTCAATGTTTTATAATTTTTAATTTGTTTGGCATGTTATACAGAAATTAAAGAGTATTATTCCATTGTTCTTATATTAGATTCAGCCTTCTCTTGGTTAGAAAACCCAAATAACCGACCTTGGTGTTGTGTTCCATGGTTTGGTATGTTAAAAGTGGCATCAAAGCTCTAGGTTAAACTCTATGGTTGTTGGGCCTTCTATGAGATTATGAATATGTATTTATGGATTAAAATTTATGTTATATATGTTTTAAAAGAGGGTTAAGAGGTGATAATAGTATTTTTATGGTCAACACCTTTTAGCCTTCAGTACTTATTATTAACCCTATTAAATTGAGCACATAGATCTATGGATCAACACACAACTCCCAAAATAGATCACACAATTTACTTAGCAATTGAAGAATGAAACAGTGCAAAAATGGCTTGCAACTGTGAATTATTTCATTAATAAAAAGTAATTAGATAATTAATTACAATGAAGTACAATGGATAAATATCCACACGCAACTCGAATCCATGCGAGGAAATTAGAATTGGTTGGACTCTACTTGATTGAATGGTTAACTGACCTTGTCTAAATCATTATCGAAGTTCATTGGAGTTCAAAATCCAAACTCAAGTGTCTAATTCAGTGTTGATTAGTATAACTGACTGAGGTAGATGAGTAAATGTGCCTCACCTGCATCCAACCATGCAATCCTAGTGCTAACTGAATAGAACTGAGTGTAGGGAACTAGAAATGAATGTAACTCACTCTTAACTGAGCTTGACTAGTCACCAACTGAACTCAACTGATGGAGGTTGGTATCAACACTTCCAGTGGCTCCTAATTTGTAGGGATTGATCTAGGAGGCTCCTAAACTGATGCATGCAAGTGTAATCGGTGGCAGTTGGACTCAATTAGTGTTCCCCACACTTTAGTAACTGGTGCATGTGCCCCAATTAGGCCAAGTGGACCCAATTGTGCTAGTGACTAAGAATAGACTGAAAGGATTCCCAATTTGACATGACCCCTGATTTAGACATAATGACCAAATTGGACAAGGGAGGATTATAATCCTAACACCCCCCCTGAATGCTAACTTAGACAATTTGTGGGCCCTGGTAACTAAGACCATAGGTCACCCATTACAGGAAGTAAAGTAAAGTAACTGCTCAACACAAGGAGCTAGGGAAAAACCACATAGGAAAAATCCCCCCCTCTTACTAAGAAGATAGAATCAGGATTCAAGTTTGAAAAACTTGAAAATGTGTTGTTGCAATATTTGTGATGTAGTGGAGCAGCATGCATGATGTTCTGTGCACATGTATCCTGGGGCCTGGCATGTAGAATTTTCCATCTTCTCCCAAAATGATGATGGAAGGAAGGAGGAATGTAACCTTTTCCTCTTGTTGGATGAAGAGGTGTATGATTAACTCTATTCTTCTGAATGTAGTGAGACCGAGCCCTTGCCATGTAGCATATTACAGGAAGTCTATTGCATCTCTCTGAAGGAGGTAAGATTGCATGACATAGCGCAAGGGTCTTTCCCTTCTAAGTGTCAGATGGATTTCCAGTCATCGTCCTAGCTTCCAGTTTGGACGTAGGGACTGGATTTGGATCTGAATCACCCTAAATCTCAATCTCATAAACTGATACAGCTGGATCTGCAATACTAGTGGAAACTGCAAAAGAAGTAGATGAAATGTTTTTACCTTCCCTTGCAAGTGGATGTTGAGAGTGCACTGGCTCTGAAAAATGGCATGAAGTGTGAGAACTCATATGCATTTGAGGCATGATTTGAAGCACCCTTCACTATGATGTTCCTAGTAGAGATATTTGTGATCTCCACTGAGTTGGGACCAAATATGACTCGCTTTGGAGAGCCAATATGAGTCATGTGGTATACAGATAACAAGTTTGCAGCTAGGGAGTGAACATAAAGCACATATTTGAACTTTCCATGTTCAAGCTTTATAGAGCCCTTCCCTTTGGCTTGAAATTTACTATTAATGCCCATCTAAATACTAGGACCATCAAAATACTACAAGGAAGAGAATGATTCTCTGGATGCAACCATATGATTGGAAGCTCCAGAATCAACGAGGAAGGCATGTGTTGTTGAGCAGCTAGCCTTCAGTGCATGGCATGTCTCTTCATGTTCTTCAGTTTCTTCTCTATGGTCAGCCTTCCTTGCACTAGTAGGTACAATAATGTTATGTTTCTTCAGAAGAAGAGACATCTCATCAATTGTTCTTCTCATAGAGGATATTTCTAGATGAAAGCTCCTTCCACAGTAAGAACAGAGTGTCTTTCCTTTTCCATTCTTCTTGCTTCTCTTCGAACCTGAAGGATCTTTTGACTACTCTTTCTCTACAAGAGACTCATCCTTTTACTTCCCTTTATCATTCACTACCTTAGGTCCTCCGGCAACCAGTGCTTGATCTCTGGAAGATCGAATGATCCCCATTTGGATCAACTTGTCATGCTCCTGAGTGAGAGATTCAATGAAGGAGTTAAGAGTAGGCATCTTCTAGTTTGGAGTAGAGAGCTTCACAGAATGAAATGTTGATACAAATACTGAATAGTCTACATCAATTTTGGAGAGAATGGAAAGGATGAGTTTATCATCCTCCTTCTCAGCCTTGCATGTCTTCAATTGGAAAACTAGATGCTTGAATTTTGTGAAGAAGTCATTTAGTGTTTCGAAATTGGATGGATGAAGAGAAATCAACTCATTCTCCAGCTGATAGATCCTTAGATCATCCTGCTTGTCAAATAAGGAAGAAATATTATCCCAAATATCCTTGGGAGTCTTCAATCCATTGATGTGTAAGAGAATATATCGAGATATTGAGAGACACAAGAATCTGTATGCTTCATCAAGCCTGTTCTAGTACTTTTCTTTGTCAACATAATGAATTAGCTCTTTCTCTGTCTCCATTGTGAGTCTGAAGAGTATTTTGGAGCGTAGATGCATATCCATGTCCTCCTTCCACTGGTGGTAGTTGAAAGGAGTGAGAAGGTCCATTGGAGGATCCATTTAGAATGCAAGGGAGAGGACTGAGTTGATGTAGCGAATGCAATGAAGGAGACTGAGCTTCCTGTAGCGAATGCAGTGAAGAGGAAGAATAAACCTGTAAATCACACAATCAAACAGACAAAATAAGGTCGACAATCTGCAATTTTGGAATTTCCTTCACACCCAGCATAGTTGATCAAGCAAGCTTGATCAACAATTCCTTAACTTGGGATATTAAGTGGTAAATTCTCCACTTCTAGTGCAGTACTGGAAGGAGCAATTTTGCTCAATTTTTTTTTATCCAAGTATGGATCTATAGTAGGAGAAGTTCCTTGTCTTGTTGAGGCTCTGATACAATATTAAATTGAGCACATAGATCTATGGATCAACACACAACTCACAAATAGATCACACAATTTACTCAGCAATTGAAGAATGAAACAGTCCAAAAATGGCTTGCAACTGTGAATGCTTTCATTAATAAAAAGTAATTAGATAATTAATTACAATGAAGTACAATGGATAAATAGCCACATGCAATTCAACTCCATGTGAGGAAATTCGAATTGGCTGGACTTTACTTGACTGAATGGTTAACTGACCTTGTCTAAATCATTATTGGAGTTCATCGGAGTTCAAAATCCAAACTCAAGTGTCTAATTCAGTGTTGACTAGTCTAACTGACTGAGGTAGGTGAGTAAATGCACCTCACCTACATGAAGCCATGAAATCCTAGTGCTAACTGAATAAAACTGAGTTTAGGGAACTAGAACTGAATGTAACTGACTCATAATTGAGCTTGACTAGTCACCAACTGAACTCAACTGATGGAGGTTGGTATCGGCACTCCCAGTGACTCCTAATTTGTAGGGATTGATCTAGGAGGCTCCTAAATTGATGCATGTAAGTGCAATCAGTGGTAGTTGGCCTCAATTAGTGTTCCCCACACTTTAGTAACTGGTGCATGTGCCCCAATTAGGCCAAGTGGACCCAATTGTGCTAGTGACTAAAAATAGACTGAAAGGACTCCCGATTTAGACATAATCAACAAATTGGACAAGGTAGGATTATAATCCTAAAAAAATTCAGTACCTCAAGTCCTATGATGTAGTTTTAAACTATGCCATTCATGATATTACAATGAAGTATTTTCTAAATATCAAATATGTACCCTATGATATGATTGCACATGTGATCACATGCATTAAATCATGAGTCACTAGAGCCAGAATAGCCAGTGGATCTGCCTAGATATGTTGAAGTGACCTGGAAGATGCTAGCATGGCTTTGTGATACTTTGTAGGATATAGAGAGGCATGCAAATCCTAGTAGTACTTTTATGGAGAGTAAAGGACCTTAGATGTTCTCAATTTATTTGACACACCATTGATTCCAAGCCTTTTAGTTATGAGGAGGCAATAGGTAAGTAGGTTTGGAAGAATCCCATGATGGAAGACTATTAGTCCATCATGAATAATGATGTGTGGTAGATAGTGTCGATACCTAAGGGGATGTTAGTGGTGACTTACAAGTGGATCTATAATATCGAGCATGTAGTTCAGATTGACATCTATAGGCTATGGAGTTACCCATATTGTGGAATAAAAGATATTCATGGATGGTATTCAATGTTCTTGAGGGAGAAGGAGGCTCGTCTTAGTGGAACCACATAGTGGGAGATGAAACAGATGGATACATAGGAATCAATAGTGCAAAAGACAATAAGTTGCTTTAATTTGGGATACTCGTATGCAGAGGGAGTGAGATTCTTAGATACAGAGGGAGCGTAGTGTCCATATACAGAGGGAGAAATATACTCAAGTGCATATGGAGCAGGGTAGTACAACACAGAGGGAGTAGCTACAACACAATTTTTTGATCGAGTAGGTGACATAGTTACAAGTACCTCCCTCACCAAGAGGGATTTGGGTTCATAATTTGAGATGAAGGATAATGACTTGATTTATTATTTCTTTGGATTAGAGGTGTGGAAAATATCAAGTGAGATGTTCCACGGTCATGGAAAGAACATAGTTGAGATCTTGTAGAAATTTGATATGATGGAGTGCCAGTCCATGGCTACACCTATGGTGACAAATATGAAGAAGGTGAGTGATTCTGCTTTAGATTCAAATTTGGTGGATCCCACTATGTACATGTAGTTTATTGGATTCTTGATGTACCTAATTAACACTAGGCCATATATTTTCTTTTTAGTGAACACCCTCAGTCAATTCATGGTTGAACCGAGGCACTTCCATTTGGTTGCAGTGAAGCATGTGTTGATGTATGTTAACGCTCAAATATCGCACACATGGGAATTTTTTGTTATTCTTATAGTAGGCTTCATCAACATATAGCATGCATCCCACCAAAGATATCCTCATCATATCCAAGAAGCAATATGAGTCCAAAAATGCCAAAAAACAATCAAATGAAAAGGGCCCACAGTTAATACCTTATTCATTAGTGTTATTTTGTATATTATCAGTTCTATGCATGCGTGAGCCTAGCGCATATTCCCATTTGATAATCCGTGTGACTGTAAAAAGGGTGGGATCGCAACTGCCTACCACACATTGAAGGCTCATCAATGGCCCATCACCTCCAAGAATTTGAATTTGGCACCTCACATACTTGGTTGTTTTAAATCCCCCCTTTGTGTACCTTGGAGCTAGTTTATGGAGTCAATGGGTTCAAATTTGGATCTTGTTGTTTCTTGGCCACCTCTTGTCCTATAAAAGGAATCCATCGGAGTACAAATTGTAGAAGAAATTTAGAGAAAATTTATGTTGTTGGAATTGTGTTGAAGCTTCCTCATCGCTCACCTATTCCCATACATAATATAATTCTCCAAGCTCCCTTGCCTCCTTCCTCCAAGGGGCAAGTGTTTCTCCCATTTTTTATTCAAGTTATCTAGCATTTAGGGTGGAAAAATAAACCTCCCTAAGGGATATTGCTGGACTCCTTGGAATCCCACACCTACTAGGTGACACTATATGTATTTTCTTAACCATTGGGAAATCTAAATTATTTCTTACAATGGCTTCTTGTTGTAGTTTTCATTCCATCACCCCTTTTGTTTTGTATTTCATTTTATATGTTTTTCATCTTGTTTTGTTTCTAACAAGAGCTTGTAGGATCAATTCTGGTTTGTCACATTTGATTTTTGTAATACAATACTAGGCCTTGTAAACAACATCAAAGGATTTCACCCAACATGGGAAAGGTTGCACACTTTCCCACAATAATGTTTATGGCGTATCTACATTTTTGCTCATTTGTTCTTAACTAGGTTGTTATTTGCTAGATAAATCATTTATGGTTTATTGTCCTTTGTAGATGAAGTGGTCCACACCCTTCATTCATGGAATCCATCCTCCTCTTGGCCTTAATAGTTGTTTACACAGTAGCACAGATCCTAACAACCCATGCACACTTCCCACACAGAATTTCCATTGAGGGTTGCTTCAAACGTGCAGTTGATTAGAGTCTCGTCTGTGTGGTAATTCACTCATTGTTTGCGCCTCCCTGCCATGTTGTAATTGAACTACTAAGAATCATTGTTTTGTTTCTTTTGGGATAATGCATGTCTATATATGTGTTTTAGGCACTGATGGCTCTTTTTCTTTGTTTTTAATTAGTTTTGCACAATCATACAACCCCAATGGATACTCACTAATGAACCATAATTCATTAACTTACAATAGTTATATTTTTATATAGTATTTAGTTCACCTCGCCTAATATTAGGAAGTAAAGGGGTATTCCATTGAAATCTTCCTAGTTAACTAACTTTGAGGGTGTCACATGCCCCAATTTTGCAAAATAATATTATCTTATTTGATTTTATTCCAAGACATTATGTTAAATTTTATGCTAAAGTTGTAATTGATGACTCAGCAGAGTCAAGGATGTTGAATGTAATTATGAATATTTTAATTATAAATAAATAAAAAGTGGAGACAACAGTTTGGGAGAGTTGTTAAAAGAGTGTTTACTGGTCAAGTTGGTGGAGGAGACTAGGTGGAGAGCAAATAGACAAGTGGCAGCATCCTCAAACACTTCCAATGTTGCAGGTGGCAACCTCCCTACATTTGGGGTCATGACCCCCCAAGAAAGTGGGATCAGAGCAGGTGGCTCAATTAATGACAACTAACCCAAAAAGACCTAGGCAATCTTAATAAAAATTCCCATTGAAGAGAGCTGAGGCTGCTCATTCCAAGAAGAGAATCATTCAGGTGAATGTACTTCAAGGATTTCATTAGGAAGGGAATTTCTGGAAGGTGTTTGAGGGGTAAACTGCAGAGAATGATCTAGTACAGCTATTCAGCTGAAGGATCTTGCTGCTGAGTGCAGAGTTAGTACTGAGTCATTGGAATAGTATTTTGTTGCTTGCTCCACCCAGTCCCAGCCAAGGATACCAGAAACAGGCTCGGGGGTCCTGAGAAGATGATGTTTGAGCACTCTCTAGGAGTTGGTAAGGAGGAACAACCTCCCAACCCTGTCGTCATCCAGCTTTAAACAGGTTCTACAGTCTTTTATTGCTGTGTTAAAAGTTTATTTCTAAGAATGAATGATTTACATGTTATGTAGTGAACTGTTAGAATTTATAATCTTTTAGTTGTTGAATGTTAAATCTATTTTTGATTTTGAATGAGATAATCCTACCTGTGTTTTTCCCTGCCTGGATAAACTAGACCATACTCTAGCACAGGTAGTGTGTTTAAAATAGATGAAGATATGATAGAAATCTGGATTGATTAAAGTTGTTTTGTATTTCAGAACAATGGAGTAATTTATTCTGTATATAGATGTTTCTCAGGAAAGGATACTAATCTGTCTAATTAAGTTATCGTTTAAAAACCAAACTATTGTATTAAGAATGCTAGCAAAGAAGTATACATAATACTTTTAAACAACAGGTTTATTTCTTTTAATATGTTGACTACTGTAGATAGGTTATTTATCTTATTCAGAACTATATTTTCTGCAAAATGAAACTACTAACTTGTCACATAGGTACAATATTTAACTTAAATAAACACTCATTTTTTTTTTTAACAGAAACTATAAAAGGGTTTATATAAAAACAAGTTGTGCACAGCCATTCATTACAGAGGTGGCATTATAAAGTATTTATGCAGAGCAAAAATGCTGCACATAGAGCGTGTCCAAGGGGTTTGCCAAAAAATTTCACATAGAGTTTGTTCAAAACATATAATACCGTGGGTAGTGTATACCCTTACATACTGATTACAGATAAAAAGACAAAAAAACATTCAACCATAACTAAAAGGAACAGATTAAGGATTGCCTCTGATATTTCTTGGTTGAACTACGGATTCCTCCTCCATTGGATGCACAGCATCAGCTGTGGCTCCATTCACTCTGCTGCTTTGATTCATGGTTATGAAGCGCTAGAGGTCCTCCTATATCCTGTCGACTTTACCCATGATTTCTCGAAGGTTACTTTCATTATCATCTATGCGGGCATCATGATTACTAATCTGCAGAGAAGTGTAGCTCACTGTTTCTCCCATACTTTTCACCTCCCGATCCATTTCTTTGTTATCCATGACACTGATTGCAAGCATTTCATACAGTCTCCTCAGGTTCTTTTTAATGTCCGCGATTCCTGCACTTTCGCCAGCTTGTGCCATTCTGCTTACCTCTGTCAAAATGTTGATTCGGGCGAATTGATTCTGTATGGCATGAACAGAACTGACAGGGGCACAAGCTTGATTCGTAGCTGGAAAATTACTAAAACAAAATTTGAGCACGAGGAGTTTCTGATGCAGGGAGAAATCGCCTTGACTTCCACACACCAATGTGCCCGTTGCGCCTTCCTGCCACCCTGTGCAGCAACGGCCTATAACCAAGCTTCTTCCCCAATTACCAGAAAGTAGACGATTACCTGAACCAAGAGTGACGGTCCGCGACACTGAGAGAGAGCTACACGAACAGGAGGAAAAGGCTACAAGAGCAAGACTTTCCTTCACCACAGAACGAGTGAGAGGGAGTACCTGCCACGGGAGGCCTTGCAACCGCCCTTCTCCAATGCCTGAGACAACCTTCAGCAGAATTCGCAGAGCTTCATGTAAACCAGGGCCTAGGATTGAAATGGAATGGAAAGACATATCACTGCTGGGAGAAGCCATGGTGTAAATCTTGAGGAGACGTTGAGCGTGCGAGGTGGTATTACATTTAACCCTCGGTCGGATGGATTTTAATTCTGCAGCGTCCGAGAGTTGGAGGAGGAAGTAAGGGGGCCACGAGGCGAGGGGAAGAGGAGAGGTAGGCCTGTTAAGTAAATGAGGGGAGCCGACGGTGACCATCACGAAGTGGAGTCCAGTTTCCAGGTGACGGTGGATGACGAAGAACGTGGAGAGGGGAGGGGTAAGGAGCGGGAGAGGGATAAAGGAGAAGGGGAAAAAGGGATAAGGGAGAAGTGAAAATATGGGGGGGATGAAAGTGAAGGGAGGGCAGAAAGGAGGGGGGCCAAATAGGCAAAAGAAGAGATGAAGAAAGGAAGAATAGATTATAAGGTTGAGCCACGTACAATGATCATACAAGGGATACTTCCATATCATGTGATATAGTTGATGATGAAGGGATGTCCAACTCCTCATTACCCTACTTGAAAGAACCAAGTTATTTTACAGAGTTATGTTATTGTTCATACTGTTTAACTATTTTAATAAATGTTCACATTTCAAGTAGGGTAATTCTAGTATAGTTCTTTTTACAAATAAATTAACTACAACAATTATAATAGTGTAACAATGAAATAATAACAAAATCCTATCTCTGTACTTATAAAATAGACTGAGTGCAAGGGTAAATAATATTTAATAAATAGTATTTATATGTGAACAAATTTATTTAAATAAACTAAACAAAAATTAATTATAAAAGAAAATACAGGGTTGAAACCCTTATAGTATTAACATTACAAATACTAACATTATAATTTATAGTATTAATATTGTAAATCATAGTAATAACATTTTAATAATCAATCAGATAAGCAATAATCCAAGGATTTGAATTTATTTAAGATTATGAATATAAAACTATATGTTATTATAGTCCTAGAAGGACAGAGAAATATAATCATGAAAGTATAAACAACTATATACCTGCAACAAACAAATAATTTAACTTTTATTAATGAACTAAACCTGCAGAATAATTGAAAGAATTTATTTGATACACAGGTCACTAACATGATTCAACCTTGCTCGAATATCCGAGCTTATAAACAAAGTACAATAATAGAAAGAATTAACAGAATAGAATTTAATAATACAAGTTAATGCAAGATAATATAACAAGTAAATATTTCTTTACATAGTCAAAATAGGGTGAAAACCCTTGTATTTAAAATTACAGTAAGAGCATCAAAATAACCAAGTTCGAGCTCAAGAGAGACAAATATCTTTACTTCAAGTTTAAACAAAGAATGGCTTGACAGGACGTAAATATTTTTTTACATAACTATACACAAAACTAGTAAAAACCAAATTTACAAGTCACGGCATAAGTTGTAAACCCTGCTAACAACAAGGGTTTAATAAAAACTAATCAAACAAACCAAGAACAGTAAACCACGAAGGGTCACTTTTAGGCCACGACCAACCGAAACTGTTCCATAAAGAAATGCACAAGTATGGACTGCCATGGGTTGACCAGGGCTTACCCGTAAGCAAGAAGCCGACCCTACGCTTTTGTACCAGCTGCGAAGAGAGCTGTATTTTGTCACTTGCAAGGATACGAACCACAGCATTAAAATTTATGCATTATATCACAACTAAGAGAAGAATAAGTTGCAGAACTGTTAAAAAGAATTTCCCATACCTGGAAACAAAGGTAATGTAGCCACCAACGAATAGGAGCGCCGCCACTAGCAAGACGAAAAGAAAACCCTTCATCTCTCTTGTGACAAAGACGGTTCCAACGTGTGCCCAAACCACTGCTAGCAGTAGCCAGAAGAAGGGAGCAACGATCAAGTAAGAAGAAGCTCGCACTGTTACCACATTTCAAAGCATGAGAATCCACACTCCCAAAAACTCTATGACAGACAGAGCCATAACAGAAGCAAGAACTCCACTAAACTATCCCAACAAGCAAGCCGTGGAGGAGTGAACCAAAGAAAACTACACACAGTCCAAGCTGTAAGAAAAATGTCATGGCTCTCCTCAAACTTTTGCAGGATAAACTCACGGTGCAGATAAGGGGCAAGGACGAAGAAGGTAGACTCAATAACGTAACCAGGATGTGGAGTTCGTTACCATCACAGTAGGGTAAGCATGGCGGCCATGGAGTAGTAGCAGAGCAGCCCAAAGGCCCGAAAACGATGGAGAAGAATGACAATGAATAGGGTTCATAAACCCTTATACTCCCAACACTTGGCCGAGAAGGAACCATGTGGTCTCACAAATATTTCAACCATGCAATGGGTCGACTCTATAGTCCGTGCATGCAAATGATTTCCAATTATTCAAAACATAATTTTATGCATAATCATATAATATGGTAATCATACAAAGGTTCTACATGTTATGGAGGTCAACCTACGGATGCATGGCATGAACTATGAAACATCAAATCATTGCCAAGCTTATTATAGTCATCGCATAGTTTAGGACGAGGCAATTTCAAAGCCTTTTATTTACACAACCTTATACATGATCCAATCATGGGAGTGGTCTAACGCCACATCCTTTACCCATTGCAAGTTACATTATAAAATTTTATTTGATATGTTTTTCATATTAAGCCTTTCGTTGATCGAGATAGAGATGCAACCCTATAACCTTTATTCTTACCTAAATTATTTTATGCTTGGAACGTTAGTTTATGAACTTTATAACTATATATTTATTTACATTAAGATTTTTGTTAATCATGAAATCGATGCAATATCATAATCGATATTCTTGCCCAAAGTATAGTTATGCATAAAAGATTTAGTTCTTCACTAATGGAAAATCCATTTAGTCATAGCATAAATAGTATAGATATAAACGTCGATAAGCCTTGTGCTATCTTAATTGAGTTTATGATGAAAATCCTATGATACTTGGGAGATGCTAATAAAAAGGCTATTACATCACCTAGCCAAATTATGATAATAAAGTATTTTTAATAGACTTTACATAGCTAATTATATTGTCACCAACATTTATGTTGTGACTTGATAATTTTATAGGACATAGTTTTAATTAGGATTGTGATCTTAATAAACCTTATCTGTTCCAAACCAGAATTACTAGTAACCATGGAAGTTTTATAAACAAGATAATTCATGTGTGTATTGGGGTGTATCATAGAAAAATGTTGTTTTCAGTGGGTGGAAAATACCTGGAGGATGGCCATGAATGCTGTACATAACTTAGATCAACAAAGTTTATTGGCATTTGGTTATTTACTCAACCATGACAAGTACTGTTAGATACACCATGTTTTCGCTTAGTAACATAATTTTAGAACTATCTAGTACTTGCATGTGGTAATAAATAAACCTCTCTCGAAGAATTGACCTAAGTTAAGTATTGTGAACAGAAGTTTAATTCAAGAGATGTATTATAAAAAAAAAGAAAAAGAAACTAGAGTGGAATAATCCCACTAGACTCTAAGTCCTTAAGACTTTGTAATTCACTATAATGTTTAGAACCTTATAGGCAGCAAATCTTCATTACAGAAAATGAATAGTAAGCAGTTGGTTATGCTATTATTATAAGTTAATAATGTATATTACTATAGAATGATCATTATAGCATTATAGGATAGGCACTCTAGGTTAAAACATATTACGACAAGGATCACAAGTTGTGAATGAGGGAAAGTAATTACTGTTGCTAGTTACATATAAGAAAGAAACTCTTCTATATATATATCGTTGACAAAAATAATTGAAAGAAATAAACTACTTGTTTTACCTCATAGAAGTAGATTGATATGTAACAGTTTATTTACCAAGCTTTTTATTTTGCAAATAGAAATACAGCTGAATGCTTTATGGAATTAAAAAGGCGTAACTCGATCATTCATACCTGTAAACCTGTAAGGACAAGTAATCTTTCTGTGTTATCTTAAAAGCTAAGTAAGCCCCCGAATCCAAGACAGTTCCACCTACTTGTCGCAAATTAAAACTCATCAACAAACTGAACGAGGAATTATTGCACAAGTTAAACCTAACCTTGTATTAAAAAGTAGAATGCTAAGTTACTTAATTAAGATTATGTATTAACTAATCTGGTAACCAATTCTTTTATAGATAACTGTTAGTTGTTAGCAGACCGCATTCTTAGCATTTTATGTATTTTCAAAATTTTAATTTTTTATGAAAATTTGGGGTTTTGACATGTGGTATTAGAGCACAAGGTTCAAACACTAGGCCTTGATGAAGCCCAACTAGCTTTCATGAAAACAGTAACTTAAATTATTATGTTGATGTATTTAATTTTAAATGTTATTCAACAGAGAATTATTTTCTGAAGTTTAATAGGCAGGTATGGAAAGGCTAGAAGAGTATGCAGAGGAGTAGTTTCCAACTACTGAAACAGGAAATTTACCAAGATCTCCTATACCATAGGATTTAACTACCAATTCCTCAGAATTGTTAGAAACTGTAAAGGACCTAAAAACTGAAATGGAGTTTGTAAAACGAGAAAATGAAAGGATTCTGAGGGCTCAAGAAGAGTTGAATCAGATCCTAACTGAAAAGTTTCAAACTGAGGGTAGGGGTAGAAGATCAGAATCAGAAGATACCAGTCATCAACGTAAATCTAAAAAGATGAAACATACTAAAACCAAAAGTAGTTCATCTTCTGAAGTGTTTGGTGAAAAACGAAATTGCCATTCTACTAGTGACAGTAGTGATGATAATTAGTACACTAAAAAGAGGAAATACAAACCTTATGAGGAAATTTTCGGGGAATTCAAAAAGATAAAACCACCAACCTTTAATGGAGAGACTGATAAGGGGGAGGAAGCTGAATCCTGGTTATCTGGGATGAAGAAGTACTTCCAAATATATAACTATTCTAACCAGTTAAAGGCTAGAATGGCTATTTTTAACCTCTCAAGAAAGGCTGACATTTGGTGGCAGGACATGAAAAGAGTTGAAGGCATAAAAGAGAAAAATGTAAACTGGAGTACCTTTAAGAGGTATTTCAAAAATAAATTTCTATTTGAGCAATATTATGAGGAGAGAGCCAAAGAGTTTTATGAGCTGAAGTTAGGATCAATGACAATGAAGGATCTGAACAACAAGTTCTTAAGTCTACTTAGGTATGTACCATACCTTGTAGATGAGAAACCAAAGGTACAACAATTTCTTAGTTGTCTCCCTTATCATATTAAAGATAGAATTGAGTATGATAACCCAAATACCTTGGAGGAAGCCATGAGAAAAGCTAAATTCTATTTTGAGCAGAATCGAAAGAAAGAAAGCTTGGCCAACTGGAAAGCTAAGAAAAATAATAATCAGTATGAACAAAAGAAGAAGGATTTTGTGCCTAATAGAAATTTCAAGAACAATAAGGCCAAAAATTATCCTAATAACAAGAAATTCCAAGGAAATAAGAACAATACACCCAACAACCAGAATAATTCTAAAAGTAAGGATTTTGCAAATAATCATGGAAATTTTACCGAGAACTTTGAACGCAAGGAGCCTATCAAGTGCTCGGAGTGGAATATCCCACACTATGATTCAGTCTGTCCAAACTAGAAGAAGACTAGTAACAACATTCATACCATACAGGAGGAGATGACCGTTGGGGAACTAGTGAGGACCATGCCCAGAATTAACGCAGCTTTGGAGAATCGACAAGCTGAATATCAGACTTCCATGGTGGAAGTAGAAGGTATGATAAATTAGACCCCTGTAACTATTTTGATTGATCCAGAAGCTAGTCTTAGTTATATTGCACCTCAAATAGTAGAAAAATGTAAGTTATCTGTTGATAAGTTTGAGAATTCATGGTTAGTTCAGTTAGCCACAGGTTCTAAAAGAAGGGTAACTTGCTTTGCTAAAGAATGTGCAATAGTTATGGATAAATTTGAAACTGTTGTTAAACTTAATGTTTTGCCTCTTGGTTCTTATGATTTTCTGATTGGTATGGACTGGTTAGAATAACATAGTGTAATTCTAAACTATTATGATAAAACTTTCACATGTTTAAACAGTGATGAAAAACCAGTAAGTGTTAAAGGAATCCCTAGAAAAACTACCATAAGGAAGATTTCTGCCCTACAACTTAAGAGAGCTGTTAGAAAGGGATGTAAAGCTTATGCAGTAACAATAACTGATGAGGAACGTTTAATTAAAACAGATAAGTTAAAACTGGAAGACATACCAGTGTTAAGAGAATATGTTGACATATTCCCAGAAGATATTCTGGGATTACCTCCAAAAAAGGAATTGGATTTCACCATTGAACTGGTATCGGGTGCAGTACCTAGCTCAAAGGCCCCTTATCAAATGAACATACTCGAACTTAATGAATTAAAATCTCAATTAAAATAATTAATTGATAAAACGTATATTCGACCAAGTGTGTCTCCTTGGGGGGCACTTGTCATTTTCGTCAAGAAGAAGGACGAAACTATGCGACTTTGCATAGATTACCGTCAGTTAAACAAGATGACTATTAAAAATCGATATTCATTGTCCCGTATAGATGATCTGTTTGATCAACTACGAGGAGCCACGGTGCTTTCGAAAATAGATTTAAGGTCTGGATATCATCACGTAAGGATTAAAGATGAAGACATCTTTAAGACAGCTTTTAGAACTAGATATGGTCATTACGAATTTGTCGTAATGCCATTCGAGCTTACTAATGCCCCAACTGTCTTCATGTGTTTAATGAATAATGTTATGCATAAGTATTTAGATAAGTTTCTGGTCGTATTTATCGATGACATTCTAATCTATTTGAAAACTGTAGAAGAACATAAAGAACATCTAAAAATTGTTTTGCAAGAGTTGCGAGAACATCAACTCTTCGCAAAGTTTAGTAAATGTGATTTCTTCAAAGATAAGATTCAGTATTTAGGTCACGTAGTGACCAAGGAAGGAATTTCCATAGATCCTAAAAAGATAAGGGCAATCAAAGATTGGCTAGTTCCTAAGGATGTGATGGATGTTCGATCTTTCATGGGCATTATCGGTTACTACCGGAGGTTCATTGAAGGTTTTTCGAGGATAGCAAATCCGATAACTTCCTTGCAGAAGAAAGGAAAGAAGTTTGACTAGAATCAGAAATGTGAGGAAAGATTTAAATAGTTAAAAACTTTATTAACCAGTGCACCTATTTTAAGAATAGCAAATCCTAATAAAGAATTTGTGGTGTGCACTGACGCTTGCAATGATGGCTTAGGCGGTGTTCTGACTCAAGAAGGGCATGTTATTGCCTATGAGTCTAGAAAGTTAAAAGTTCATGAAAAGAATTAAGCTACATATGATATGGAACTAGCAGCTGTAATACACGCCTTAAAGATGTGGCGACATCACCTAATTGGCAGAAAATTTGTTTTAATGACTGATAATAAAGGATTGAAGTATCTTTTAGATCAACCTAATCTAAATGCCAGGCAAGCTAGGTGGTTAGCTTTCTTAAGCGAGTATGATTTTGAAATTCAGCATATAAAAGGTAAAGAAAATAAAGTTGTTGATGCATTAAGTAGGAATAGAACAAGATGAAAATTACCAGAATTTGCAAGCTAAAGTTAAAGAAAATTCAACAGAAAACTTAATTAAAGGTTACAGTTTAAATGAAAAGGAATTTTTACTGTATAAAGATAGACTGTATGTACCTAACGTACCTAAAGTTAAGCTGTTAATTTTGGATGAAATTCATAAAACACCATATTCAGGTCATCCAGGTTATCAAAAGACTATAACCATGTTAAGAAAAGAGTATTTCTGGCCAAATATGAAAAATGAAGTAGCAGAATATATTGCTAGGTGTTTGGAATGTCAACATGTAAAAACTAAACATCAGCACCCAGCTGGTTTGCTTCAACCATTACCCATCCCCAGCTGGAAATGGGAGATAATTAGTCTAGATTTTATTACTGGGCTACCTAGAAATCAAAATCAGAATGATTCTATCATGGTAGTAGTTGATAAGTTAAGCAAAGCAGCTCACTTTATACCCGTTAAAACTACTTATAAAGCTGCAAACATAGCTGTTATTTTTCTAAAACAGATTTTTCGATTGCATGGAGTACCAAAAGTCATAATCTCAGATAGAGATCCTAAGTTTACAGGAAACTTTTGGTTTAAAGGGTTAAACACTATATTAAATTTCAGTACTTCTTTCCATCCTCAAACAGATGGAAAAACTGAAAGGGTAAACTGGGTATTGGAAGATTTATTAAGAATGTATGTGAAAGACCAGCCAGTTAAATGGGATGATTATTTACATCTGGTATAATTTCTTATAATAATAATTATCAGACATCAGCCAGATTTAGTCCTTCTGAAATTTTATATGGACGGAAATGTAATACTCCTATCTCTTGGAGTAATCCAGTAGATTGATTGGTACTAGGTCCAGAACTATTAAAAGAGATGGAAGAAATTGTAAAACAAGTGCAGGGAAATATGAAAGTGGCACAGGATCGGCAGAAAAGTCAAGTAGACTTAAAAATAACTCCAAAGGAGTTTCAGGTAGGTGAACATGTGTTCATTAAGGTAAGGCCCAAAAATAGCTCTCTGAGATTGGGGAGTTGTGCAAAATTGGCACCTCGTTACTGTGGCCCATTTGGAATTTTGTTTAGGATTGGACAAGTAGCTTATCGATTAGCATTACCACCTAATTTAAGAGTACATAATGTTTTTTACATTTCCATTTTAAAGAAATATGTTCATGATGCTACTCATGTTGTTAACTGGAATGATGTACAGGTGGAACCAGAAGGGGATTTTCTGGTGGAACCGGATTGTATCCTTGGGAGGAGGGATATTACACTTTGGAACCGCACCATTGGAGAAGTAAAGGTGCAATGGAAGCACCGTAGTCCAGAGGAAGCCACCTAGGAATTGGAAAGTACAATGCGAGATGCATATCCAATTCTGTTCCAGGGGAATTCTGAGGATGAAGAATAAATAACATTGAGGGCGATGTTATATTCTAAGGGGGTGTGTATGTCACATGCCCCAATTTTGCAAAATAATATTATCTTATTTGATTTTATTCCAAGACATTATGTTAAATTTTATGCTAAAGTTATAATTGATGACTCAGCAGAGTTAAGGATGTTGAATGTAATTATGAATATTTTAATTATAAATAAATAAAAAGTGGAGACAACAGCTTGGGAGAGTTGTTAAAAGATGGTTTACTAGTCAAGTTGGTGGAGGAGACTAGGTGGAGAGAAAATAGACAAGTGGCAGCATCCTCAAACACTTCCAATGTTGCAGGTGGAAACCTCCCTACATTTGGGGTCATGATCCCCCAAGAAAGTGGGATCAGAGCAGGTGCCCCAATTAATGACAACTAACCCAAAAAGACCTAGGCAATCTTAATAAAAATGCCCATTGAAGAGAACTGAGGCTGTTCATTCCAAGAAGAGAATCATTAAGGTGAATGTACTTCAATGATTTCATTGGGAAGGGAATTTATAGAAGGTGTTTGAGGGGTAAAATGTAGAGAATGATCTAGTACAACTATTCAACTGAAGGATATTGCTGCTGAATGCAGAGTTAGTACGGAGTCATTGCACTAGTATTTTGTTGCTTGCTCCACCCAATCCCAGCCAAGGAGACTAGGAACATGCTCGGGGGTCTTGAGAAGACGTTGTTTGAGCGCTCTCTAGGAGTTGGTAGGGAGGAACGGCCTCCCAACGCTGTCGTCATCCAGCTTTAAGTAGGTTCTATAGTCTTTTATTGCTGTGTTAAAATCTTATTTCTAAGAATGAATGGTTTACATGTTATGTAGTGAACTGTTAGAATTTATAATCTTTTAGTCGAATGTTAAATCTGTTTTTGATTTTGAACGAGATAATCCTACCTGTGTTTTTTCTCGTCTGGATAAACCAGACTGTACTCTAACACAGGTAGTGTGTTTAAAATAGATGAAGATATGATAGAAATCTGGATTGATTAGAGTTGTTTTGTATTTCAGAACAATGGAGTAATTTATTCTGTATATAGATGTTTTTCAGGAAATGATACTAATCTGTCTAATTAAGTTATGGTTTAAAAACCAAACTATTGTATTAAGAATGCTAGCAAAGAAGTATACATAATACTTTTCAACAACAGGTTTATTTCTTTTAATATGTTGACTACTGTAGATAGGTTATTTATCTTATTCAGAACTGTATTTTCTGCAAAATGAAACTACTAACCTGTCACATAGGTAAAAGATTTAACTTAAATAAACACTCATTTATTTCTGTGAAGAAAGAACCAATTTATTTTACAAAGTTATTTTATTGTTCATACTGTTTAACTATTTTTATAAATGTTCACATTTCAAGTAGGGTAATTCTAGTATAGTTCTTTTTACAAATAAATTAACTACAACAATTATAATAGTGTAACAATGAAATAATAACAAAATCCTATCTCTGTACTTATAAAATAGACTGAGTGCAAGGGTAAATAATATTTAATAAATATTATTTATATGTGAACAAATTTATTTAACTAAACTAAACAAAAATTAATTATAAAAGAAAATACAGGGTTGAAACCCTTATAGTATTAACATTATAATTTATAGTATCAATATTGTAAATCATAGTAATAACATTTTAATAATCAATCAGATAAGCAATAATCCAAGGATTTGGATTTATTTAGTATTATGAATATAAAACTATATGTTATTAGAGTCCTATAAGGACAGAGAAATATAATCATGAAAGTATAAACAACTATATTCCTGCAGCAAACAAATAATTTAACTTTTATTAATGAACTAAACCTACAGAATAATTGAAACAATTTATTTGATACACAGGTCACTAACAGGATTCAACCTTGCTTGAATATCCAAGCTTATAAACAAAGTACGATAATAGAAAGAATTAACAGAATATAATTTAATAATACAAGTTAATGCAAGATAATATAACAAGTAAAGATTTCTTTACATAGTCAAAATATGGTGAAAACCCTAGTATTTAAAATTATAGTAAGAGCATCAAAATAATCGAGTCCGAGCTCAAGAGAGATAAATCTCTTTACTTCAAGTTTAAACAGAGAATGGCTTGACAGGCTGTAAATATTTTTTTACATAACTGTACACAAAACTAGTAAAAACTAAATTTACAAGTAACGACATAAGCCAAAAAACCCTGCTAACAGCAAGGGTTTAGTAAAAACTAATCAAACAAACTAAGAACAGTAAACCATGAAGGGTCACTTGCAGGCCACGACTAACCGAAACTGTTCCATAAAGAACTTCACAAGTATGGATTGCCATGGGTTGACCAGGGCTTACCCGTAAGCAAGAAGCTGACCCTACGCTTTTGTACTAGCTACAAAGAGAACTGTATTTTGTTACCTGCAAGGATACGAGCCACAACATTAAAATTTATGAATTATATCATAACTAAGATAAGAATAAGTTGTAGAACTGTTAAAAATAATTTCCCATACCTGGAAACAAAGGTAATGTAGCCACCAACGAACAAGAGTGCCGCCACCAACAAGACGAAAAGAAAACCCTTCATCTCTCTTATGACAAAGACAGTTCCAACGTTTTCCCAAACCACTGCTAGCAGCAGCCAGAAGAAGGGATCAACGGCCAAGCAAGAAGCGGACAGTGAAGCTCGCACTGTTACCACATTTCAAAGCATGAGAATCCACACTCCCAAAAACTCTATGATAGACAGAGCCGTAACAGAAGCAAGAACTCCACTAAACTATCCCAACAAGCACGTCGTGGAGGAGCGAACCCAAGAAAATGACACACAATCCAAGCTGTAAGAAAAATGTCATGGCTCTCCTCAAACTTTTGCAGGATAAACTCACGGTGCAGACAAGGGGTGAGGACGAAGAAGGTAGACTGAACAACGTAACCAGGACGTGGAGCTTGTTACCATCACAGTAGGGTAAGCATGGTGACCATGGAGTAGTAGTAGAGCAGCCCGTAGGCCCAAAAACGACAGAGAAAAATGACAATGAATAGGGTTCGTAAACCCTTATACTCCCAACACTTGGCCGAAAAGGAACCACGTGGTCTCACAAATATTTCAACCATGCAGTGGGTCGACTCTATAGTCCCTGCATGCAAACGATTTCCAATTATTCAAAACGTAATTTTATGCATAATCATATAATATGGTAATCATACAAAGTTACTACCTGTTATGGAGGTCAACCTACAGATGCATGGCATGAACTATGAAACCTCAAATCATTGCCAAGCTTATTATAGTCCTCACATAGTTTAGGACGAGACGATTTCAAAGCCTTTTATTTACACAACCTTATACATGATCCAATCATGTGAGTGGTCTAACGCCACATCCTTTACCCATTGCAAGTTACATTATAAACTTTTATTTGATATGTTTTTCATATTAAGCCTTTCATTGAATGAGATAGCGATGCAACCCTATAACCTTTATTCTTACCTAAAGTATTTTATGCTTGGAACTTTAGTTTATGAACTTTATAACCATATATTTATTTACATTAAGCTTTTTGTTAATCATGAAATCAATGCAATATCATAATCGATATTCTTTCCCTAAGTATAATTATGCATAAAATATTTAGTTCTTCACTGATGGAAAATCCATTTAGTCATAGCATAAATAGTATAGATATAAACGTCGATAAGCCTTGTGCTATCTTAATTGAGTTTATGATGAAAATCTTATGATACTTGGGAGATGCTAATAAAAATGCTATTACATCACCTATCCAAATTATGATAATAAAGTATTTTTAACAGACTTTACATAGCTAATCATATTGTCACCAACATTTATGTTGTGACTTGATAATTTTATAGAACATAGTTTTAATTAGGATCATGATCTTAATAAACCTTATCTATTCCAAACCAGAATTACTGGTAACCATGGAAGTTTTATAAACAAGATAATTCATGTGTGTATTGGGGTGTATCATAGAAAAATATAGTTTTTAGTGGGTGGCAAATACCCGGAGGATGGCCATGAATCCTGTACATAACTCAGATCAACAAAGTTTATTGGCATTTGGTTATTTACTCAACCATGACAAGTACTGTTAGATACACCATGTTTTTGCTTAGTAACATAATTTTAGAACTGTCTAGTACTTGCATGTGGTAATAAATAGATCTCTCTTGAAGAATTGACCTAAGTTAAGTATTGTGAACATAAGTTTAATTCAAGAGATGTATTATAAAAAAAATAAAAATAAGAAACTGGAGTGGAATAATCCCACTATACTCTAAGTCCTTAAGAATTTGTAATTCACTATAATGTTTAGAACCTTATAGGAAGCAAATATTCATTATAGAAAATGAATAGCAAGCAGTTGGTTATGCTATTATTATAAGTTAATAATGTATATTACTATAGAACGATCATTATAGCATTACAGGATAGGCACTCTAGATGAAAACATATTACGACAAGGATCACAAGTTGTGAACCAGGGAAAGTAATTACTGTTGCTAGTTACATCTAAGAAAGAAACTCTTCTATATATATATCGTTGACAAAAATAACTGAAAGAAACAAACTACTTGTTTTACCTCATAGAAGTAGATTGATATGTAACAGTTTATTTACCGAGCTTATTATTTTGCAAATAGAAATACAGCTGAATGCTTTATGGAATTAAAACACGTAACTCGATCATTCATACCTGTAAACTTGTAAGGACAAGTAATCTTTCTACGTTAGCTTAAAAGCTAAGTAAGCCCCAGAATCCAAGACAATTCCACCTACTTGTCACAAATTAAAACTCATTAGCAAACTGAAAGATGAATTATTGCACAAGTTAAACCTAACCTTGTATTAAAAAGTAGATTGATAAGTTACTTAATTAAGATTATGTATTAATTAATCTGGTAACCAATTCTTTTATAGATAACTGTTAGCTGTTAGTAGACCGCATTCTCAGCATTTTATGTATTTTCAAAATTTTAAATTTTTATGAAAATTTGGGGTTTTGACAGAGGGTTTCAATGGGCCTCATTATTGTCACTACTATTTAAGAGATTTTATGTTCATACCTTAATTTACTTATTTTGTTAGAGTAATTTAAATCCACTTTTGCACACATGGGAAGGACCCAAAGAATATAATCCCTCGAAGTATGCTCCTCACTTCGCACTTCATATGAGGTTGTGTTGGCATTATTTCCCATTGAACCATGTTTGGATCCTTAGTCAGCAACAAAATCCAAAGATATTGGCCTGATAAAGGAGGACCTCATCGACAACACCCACGAGGAAGATGCAGCCTCACCTGAGATATCTTATTGGGAATTGCCAAGACTAGGTTTCTGCAGTTATGTGGGGATCTCTACTTGTGCATTACTTTATTATATTACTCTACCAAAGTCAATGATTATACTTGGTACTCCTTGTCTATTCATTCAAGATAACAATCTATTTACTAGTCGACACAGATTGCAATATTCAACTTAAAATTATTATTGCAGATTCATTCAATAAGCAATGCGACACATACATATATGGGATTATTCATAATAGATATGATGTGACATATGCACATCTACTTATTCACTGCATACATGCATTCGACATAATCAAGTTAATCAATGAAACAAATAGACAACAATTAAAGTGGAAACCTATCTAGGAAAAACCACAAAGGCACTCTTCATTTGGAATGAGAAATATGTTAGCACCTTTTGTCTGCACACACAACTTGCAGACTCTTCTCTAGGTATTCCTTACAATTCATACATACTTCTCTCCTCTCATGCTCTCAGGTTTTGGGACTATGTATTTTATCTCCTCCACTCCTATGTCAATCCGCACATAGACTGGATCGATCCTCTAGCTAAACAACTCTCCTCTTATCTTCTCTACCTACCTAGCATATTAACCAACCAACTGACTACTTAGCTAACAAAACAATCGGCAACCAACATCAATAAACCAACATCAATCGACATCAACCCTCCACATATCTTGGGTTTTTCATTTTATAAGCTTCTACCCGTCTTAATCAACCAACTCTTTTATGTTAGCCAATAGGCTGTAATTTCTATTCTCATACATTTAGTTACAACTGACAATAGGAACTATCAGCCCAAAAATAGAATTATGCTTTATTACCAAAAGCATCCTTTATTCTAACTAACTCCTTACCCATGATCAACCAAACCGTCCTTTTCAATTGGTGTACTCTTCTTCTATCGTGGTTCCTTTCATCGCAGCTACTCTCGTCATTGGTCTTTCCTTTGCATCTTCTTATGTCGTGGCTTCTCTTTCGTCGCAACTCTTTTTGCGACCAGAAACTTTATCTTTCCAAACAAAATTCTGGTTGAATTCTCCTTAATTTTTCCTAGGGCCAACATGCCCCCAACATTCACCTATGGCTCATCCCGAGCCAACTTATTTGAAACCTCTGTTGTGACAACCTTACCTTGAAAATCTTGAAATATTTTCACTATCTTGTTAGTCTCCTCTCGTACTTTTGCTTCCTTCTTCTTCAAATTTTCCACAAGTTTGAAACTGATGTGTTCTAAATTTGTAAGTCATGTCGACTATATTGCTTTTCAAACTATTTTGTGTACAGGTTGAATAATCCTTGTAACTTTTTCTTCCTCTTCTTGTAATTATGCAGCCCTATCAGTCCGCTTTTGTTGTTGCGCCCGCATTGTTGCGACCTACTGCTGTAGGATTTTCATGTCAACAGCCTTAGCCATTTTCTCTACTAATGGAATCTTCTTAATAACACTCTTTGGTTGGTTCATATTCTGTATCAGTAGTGTGTAGTTTTTCTATAATTTTCTCCAAGTCGTCATCATCGATCAAATCTTCCCATGTCTGAGAAACTTGCTCGACCGCTTTGGCACAAAGTGCCTCCGCCTCTTATATTCTCTTTGTGGCTGTTGTCATTGCTTTTCTTCTATATTCTAGTACCTATGGAGTTGTACTAAGTGCACTTATACTTCCAACTTCATGACATTATTTCAAAGGCTCTATGCAATCTCACCAAGTCAAAACACTTTGGATTTTGCAAACATGTCATGCATAATGCCTTCATCAGTGAAATTGTTACAAGAAAGTGTTACAAGTGCGTCGAGCCAGTGACTATTCTCCTCCCATGTAATATCTTTCTACTATGTTTCTTTGACTATTTTCTTCATCTTATGAATAATCTTGCTTGATTCTTGAACTTGGGTGACCAATGCGCCTTCTTGGTTCTTAATTTATGCAACTGCAATTATTCATTAGTGAAACAATCTTTTTAGTGCCCATATTGAAAGATTCGATTGGAGGGGTGAAAAATGTAACTGCTCCAGGATTATATGATTACTTTCAGAGGAACTCAGAATTTGATATATATATATATATATAAACTATTTCGACACCTCTGCTTCATAATTTGATCATCCTTAATTGTCATGTACTTCTTTGCCACAACACTTAGCTCCAACTTATCTTCCAATATTTTGAATCCTTTGTAATTTATCCCATAGACATCGTCAGAGCCCTTTGTTGTCAAATTTTACTTTCGATGAAAATAAAACTTCATCGACATCACCAAATATATCCTGAGATTGTTGTAATGTTGAGGATGAAGTTGTAGGATCTTACCAATTCGTCGTTATCTAAAATCCTATCGAAACGGTTGGTTTTACCAATGGATACTTTTCATTTTTTTCAATTTTTATGTTAGGTGCATCAGCTAGTCTGAGTGGGACATAGTCGGGCATCATGCTCGTAGGTCCTGGTTCTTCAACTTCCAATGGTGGTGCTGCATATTTCTTGCGGCTACCAAACTGTTTCTTCTTCGATGTGCCAGGTGGGTCTATTCATAACCTCACTTCAGGGATGAATGGTATATGTTCAGCTTCCTCTGCAACCATTGTCGTCAGTGGAACAAATGCAATAGTGTCTTCCATGATGGGAATAGGTGAAGGTATCTTGAGCTTGATTATGTAATGGTGCTTGTACTTGAGATAGAGATGACCATAATCTATGAATAATCGCCTCAACTCTTAAAGTTGTAGACACACTAGCTCATCTTACTCAGTCGGATGCAAATATAATGAAAATAATCAGCGTGAAGATGATATACATTCATCTATTCAATCAATCTTTCCTTCATACGAGCGAGTAATAAATTGGAAAGGTGGAAATGATTTCCATCACATGGAGCAATCATTTGAATCATTACAAGGAAAGTGATACTCAACCATCACTTTGCATGTCACTTCAGTGGTATTTATTGTGCAGTAATGACAAAAATGACCAAAAAGTACACCACTGAAATCTCTCGCATCCTCAATTTAACTACAACCACCTGTCTTTTTGTGACCAAATTCCATCACGTGATAACAATTTTCTTCCTACGACTAAGATACGATCGTCGACACCTTTCTTTCCTTTGTGACAGATGAAGAGTATTTGCTACCATTTTTCATCTTTGAAAGTTTTATAGTCGGTCGACATTTTTTCTTTTCTTGCAACTCATAGGTATCCTGGGACCAAACACCCATATTTGTTACAGAATTAACATGTCTTTTTCTTTTATGTTTTCTCTTTCTTTTTTTTATCTTTTTATCTTTTTATCTTTTTTCTTTTTCTTTTGGCTATTATAGTAAGGCTTTAGTTGACCTCCATTCACCAACCCTTTAAAATATTTTCCATCTAATTTCTGTAGTTGCACTGCGCCTCCTTCAATGATTTGATTGACAACATATGTCCCCAGCCAATGTGTTTTCATCTTGCAGAGGTGCTTAAAAAATTACTGTCATATAAGAGGACAGGTCCTCTCACCTGAAAATTCTTATTCTTGATGTGTCGATCATGATATACTTTTTGTTGTTTCTTCTCAACATTCTAGTAATAACCCGCGACAAAATGTTCTTCCTCAAACTGTACAGGATACAACAATATTTCTTTGACAACACCAACATTAGTCCGTTTCGAGTAAATGCAATAATCCTTAGACTAGGTACAATGTATTCCATCGACATGACATCCTCCTGTCCATATACTAGTTGGAATGGATTTCGGACTATCAACTTCTTACATATCGTGCTATATGCCCATAGTACTGCAAAACTTTTATGGCCCCAATCATCTCTTTGAATGTTGCAAATCGTTGTAAATGTGTTCTTGAGGATATTGTTGAATACCTCGACAACACCATTCGCTTGTGGGTGATATGGTGTCGTCTTTCTATGTTGGATCTGGAACTCTTCTTCAATTATATTATCAACTTATTAACAAAGTTTGTGCCCTGATCACTTATCAAATTCTTTGAGCATCTGAATCTAATCACAACATTTTCGAACAAAAATTTAGCAGTAGTCACAACAATAGAATCCTTTATTGGTGTTGTTTCAGCCCATCTAGTTAGGTAATCCATTGCAGTAATAATGTATCTTGCACCTATTCGTTTCCCTAGTGGATTGATAGGTTCGAACAAATCAACCGCCCATTTTTCAAATGCCTACAAAGTTTTATGAGGTACTAGCGACATTTCATCTCGTCATAACGACTTTCCAGTTCTCTAACAGATATCACAGTTGCGACAATATTATTTAGAATCCATGTGGAAAGTGGGTCACCACAATCCTACTTGCAATATCTTGTGCACTGTACATTTTCCAACATAATGACCTCCTGCGACACCAACATGTGATTTTTTCAATATCAGTTTTCTACAATGTTGCAATACACAATGAAGGAGAATTTCATCTAGTCCCATTTTATATATTTGTCCAACTATCAATTGGAACTCTGCAACTTGCACCACTAATTTTTTTTTCTGCATAGTACTAAATCCTTCTGGTGCATATCCTGTACTCAGTAAATGTATAATATTTATGTATTGATCATCAAACATCAAGATCACAAATAATTTCACATTAGGAAGACTATTGTCAAGTTTCATAGGTTTTTCTCCACTTTTAAGCTTCGATAGGTGGTCTGGTCCAGAGTCTAGTTGTCTTGGCTTAACAATAACTTCAAATTCAAATTCCTGCAAAAGGAGAAGCCACTGAAAAATATTCCCCCCAACCTTGGCTTGTTCACTAGGTATTTCAACGTTGAATGGTCTGTGAACATCTTGAAATGTACACCTAACAAATAGTGTCGAAATTTATGAAGCGCATACACCATGGCTAAGCCTTCTCTTTCGGTTGTAGTGTAATTCTTCTCTGTTGTTGATAATTTTCCTCTAACGAAGGCAATAGGATGATCAATTGACCCTTCGCCAGGTTGTGGAAGTACAATGCCTAGTGTGATAAATGACACATCGAAATGTGCATGAAATTCCTTCTTCATGTTTGGAAAAACTAGTATGGCTGTTGTGACGATATTGTTCTTTAGAGTGTCCAGACTCTCTTGGAAGTGCTCACTCCATTGAAACTTAACATATTTCTTCAACAACTTTTCCATTAGATTAGTCACCTTTGCATATCCTTTGATAAATTTTCAATCGTATCATGTATGTCCCAATGTCGTTATCAGATGCTTCACTGTCGCAAGGGGTGATAGGTTGAAAATGATTGTAATTTTAGCAGGGTTGACCAAGATTCCATCACGACAAACTACAGGACCCAATATAATTCCAAACAGGGCACAAAAGATACATTTCTTTAGATTCAATGAAATATTATACTTCCGACATTGTTCCATCATCATTATGAGGCTCCCAATACGATCTTTTATGATCACAAACATCGTCCAATCATCAAAGTATACCTCAAGAAATTTATGAATAAAGTCTTTGAAATCAGTCACTACTATCCTAGAAAAGATAACGTAAGCATTCTTGAGTCCAAAGGGAATTAATGTGTATTGGAAACACCCCCACTCCGTCACAGGTTGTCTCATGTCGATCTTCCTTTGTGATTCTAACCTAATGGTAGCTAGAGAACCCATAAGTGAAATAATAAACTTCTTGACCCCCAAGACTTTCTAATACCTCATCCGTAAACAGAGTTGGGAAAAAATCATGTAAGAAAGCATCATGCAACTTCCTTAGGTCAATGTAAATATGTACTTCACCTGTAGTCTTATTATCTTGCACTGCTATCAGACTGATCTCAGATTCTTCAACCAGTTCTATGATACCTGTATCCAACATTCGATCTAACTCCATCTTAACTTTTTTCTTTATAGTGCGGATTCAGCTGGTATGGTCACTGCTTCACAGGATTTGCAACATGTTTTAATGGTATCTTCATCTCTTCAAGGTCTCCGATAATCCCCTTCATCTCTGAAAAGTTTGTAGGGAACAGATCCTAAACCTCATGCAGTAAGTCCATGATCTTCCCAATAGTTTCGTCGTCCCAATAATCTCTGATATTGGTGAACTTTGGATTTTCTAGAGATCCAATATTTACATTATTGACTTTCAACAGGTTCAAAAACCGGTCACTATAAATACCAAATCCTTCCACCACGCTAGCACCTTCAGACTCTGGGATGCTTATTTAGAGCAAGTCGTCATCATCAGGTTTTCCCGTCACATTATAGCACTCCATCCAGTGCTAGACTATCACGCTGCTTTGATTAAAGTTTTCCAATGACACATGGATATCTTCAAATATATCTATCTTGATCACTTGCAAATAAACATCAATCAAATGATGATCGGCAGCAAACTCAAATGTGTGTGTGAAACTAGCATCTAGTTTGTCCCATTCAATAGTTCCATGTTACAACTCAACCGACATGTACCAGTTCCTTGGTATCATGTCAAGAGTATGTATAAATTGATGGACCCATTCTTGTCGCTGACATGCTTCCCATGTCGCACGCCAATATTCAATGTGCTTGACAGGATTAGTCAATCCTATGTACTTCTGACCAGTATAGATGATCTCTTCTCCAATTCATATCTCCATCAATATCCAGCATTGAGGACATTCTGAGATAGATTTTTTATGTATGATCCACCATATGGTAGGAATATCTTTCAGTACAAAGTCCAGGGTGGATAAGCGCTGATGTTCCGTGAATTTTTCTTCAAATTCTGTTAGAAAATATGCTAGGTTAGGTAAACCTTCATATGTTGGTAGATCACTTACCTCGGTACCCACACATCGCATAGATCGTGTAATTCTTACGCATTCTCTCATCGAAACTTCATGCAATCGGTTCTGCAAGTTTTCCAAAGCTTCTCCATAATCCGATGTACAGGAACTAATGTTGTGCCAATTGAGATTTTCGTCAGTCATTGGATTCACATAATCATCCCTTGTAGAAGTAATGTTATAAATATGGTTCAGAGAATCTCCTTGTCCTTCACTATTCACTGGATCGACATATCTTTGTCCTTCCAACAGATCAATTGGTGTGACCATTCGTAGCTCTGAATCTTCAAATGTTAAGATTCTTTTCTTGAAATTGATAATAGTATAATTATCAATCACCCATTTGATCTCCAAAAGTGCGGGATATGGATTTGTATCATCCCCAATGTCAATAAATTCAAAGTTGTCATAAGTTTTAAGGCCTGATATCTCGACATGCACCTGAGTAAGTCGACCGACAGGTGGAAATTTTGAGTGATTCACTAATTGGAGCTAGACAATAGACCATACGAGTCTCATTTTACCCATACTCTCCCATTTTTGTCTAGTCATAATGTTGACATTGGATCCCATGTCTAGAATAATATAGTCCATATCATAGTCTCCTATTTGTGCAGTCATCTTCAGTTTGCGACCAGTCTTCAATATTTTTCCAACATTAACCCTTCTTTTTTGTCGCACCTCCTCTTGAGTTTCTTCAATTAGAGCTGTCAATTCTGTGACAACATCTTTATCATGTATTATTTTTAAGAAACTTTTAGAGAATTCTTTTAATTTACTAACCTTTCCCATTGGTTTCTTTCAAAACATATGGTCGAATATTTCAGCCATCTCCAATATTGGCATTCGAGAAGTCGATGCTTTATTCCTGTCAATGAATTCTTATCGCGCGTCCAAGAATAGTTCATTTTCTTTTTGGATGTCAAATAGTGCTTTCTTTTGTGTTGCTAGTCGCACTTGTGGTTGACCATACAATGCTTCTTGATATGTACCAGTTGCAACACCTCTTCTTGTCACAACAACAATATGTGGTTCCCTTGGTTCAACAAAGATCTTCTGGATATTTTGATTGGGGTTCGGATTGGGATTCTGCGGTGGATTCTGGTTTCCCACAATATTGGTATGCCATATCACAATCAACTGAGGACATTCCTTGATAGTGTGATCTAAATATTTACAGTACAAACATGTCTTAGTAGGACTTGTGTAGTCCTTGATAAAGTGTCCAGGTTTCCCACAATTATAGCATATATAATTTGGCCTCTTCCACAACCAAATCCTCCTCCTTCTCCTAGACCTCTAAAATCCCCTCCCTGGGTTGAGGGTAATGTTGCTGCAACTACTAATTATGTGGGTATTAGCCTCGAGGATACTAATCATGTGGATATTGATCTTGAGCTCTCCAAGCCTGCATTTGTTCATAATTCTTCATTAAAAACTATTTTCTCATGCAGCAATTGATATGATCTATAGTCTTTCTCATCATGGCCTATTGATTAACAAAACTTACAGTATAAAACTTCTAGTGCACTTATAATATTCTGTAAGTATAAACACTGTTTCATGTGATGGCCTCTAGTCTAGCATATTCTACACCAAGGCATCCCTTGTGTATTTATTAGGATCGACGCTCCCGATGCGACATAATTCATATATGTTAGTCAGTTGTCTTTCTGGTGTTCCTCTATTTCGAGTCTGGTACACCAGAGTTCTTCTTGTACTTCCTTCCCTTTCTTAATATCTTGGGGTTGTAGTGTAATGTGGTTAGTTGCAATTGGATTTGCATCATGCCTGCACCAGTTTCTGTGACCGGTGAGGATTCCAACTTCAGAGCCAATTCTAGAGCCTCGGTTTGGGATACAATATTTTGCTACATCAACGGGATTCGAATGTGCGGTATTAACGGTACAATAAACCATTATTTTTGTTGAACATTTGACATTTGGAAACTTACTTTGGCCATCAACGTCTTGAATATTTGGTCAAATTCCTAAACATATTCCTTAGGCAATTGCTTAATTTTTGTTATCTCCATAATACACTATGAATCAGACTTGGGAATTCTAAACTCGTCTATTAGTCTTTGTCATATTTGATCTAATGTTTTCTATGGGATTCTTGTCGTCACCGCAGAGAATTTCATCTACCAATCCAATGCATGACCCCTAAGGGTTGTGATCATCTGAGCCTTCCTGATGGATTCATCTTGGACCTATTGCATGTTCCACACGGCTCGCATAGAGACCAATGTTTCTCAAGGTATTCTACCTCATTTCCATTCAATATCAACAACTTTATATCATTCTTGGCTATTATATTTTCTCTTGGCACTATTGTATTAAAGTTTTGTCTAGTTGGTGATGAGTTTCTAGATCTTATCTTCGTAGATGTATGTAGGGTCATGGGTATTTCGTATCCGTACTTTGTATCTGGAGTTTCTTCTTCTTCTTTCTTAGATATAAGTTGATAGTCCTCTTCCTAATCATAAGAACCTTCATCGAAATGTGATGCCAATGGGTAGTCCTCCCCTCTGATCGTACTGCAACTTCCTCTTCTTGTTGTAGTTCTACTTCTCTTACCCAACTGAAATCTTCTTCCACTCCTCAGGTGCCCACTTTCTAGCTCACCCTCGCCATTACCAAGAAACATCTCAGCTTACTCTACTTCATTTTTCTCACACTTTTCTAGTGACATATACTAGGTATTTATGCTCAAACCTTAATTTTTTATATTCCATTCTCAAGATCCCTTTCTCATATACAATCATCTTGATCCAAATCTTTAAAGATTTCAAGTACCGTCCTCTAAGTCCTTGGAAAAATTCTCTTTCTGTCTCACTGTATGACTTTATGGTGTCGACTTCAATTTTTGTGATGTACCCTTCCAAAATATTGTTAACCAAGAAATTGACAGCTCTAGATATAGGTTTGTTAACACTTTTCAACCAGTGAATCAGCTGAGGGCTCCACTCTATCAGTTCTTCCTCTTGAAATATTCTCCGCTGTGTTGCTAGACTAAATAACCACTCATGCAACAAAACAACAAATTTGAAAAATAAAATCTCATCGATTTCTGTATAGAGGTATCACTCCAACCATTTTGTTGGGCTCAACCGAGATCCTTCACTTTCTTCCTGTGCAAAATCTGGTGCCTTAAAATCCACCCAATCTTGAATTTTCGTCTTCGTCGGGTGCCACAACATATGCCCAAAATGATTCAAGGTCCTGAAAATAAAACCATTTGTTGGCCTTCTTTCATGTCGACCCAGCTTCAGATCCTTAGTCGGAAATAAAATCCCAAGATATCGTCTTGACAGAGGATAACCCCATCAGTAGCACCAACGACACAGATGCAGTCTCACCCGAGATATCTTATTGGGAATTGCTAGAACTAGGTTTTTGCAGTTATGTGGGGATCTCTACTTGTGTAGTACTTTATCATATTACTCTATTGTAGTCGGGGATTATACTTGGTACTCCTTGTCTATCCATTCAAGATAATAGTCAATTTACCAGTCGATATAGATTGTAGTATTCAACATAAAATCGTTATTGCAGGTTCATTCAATAAGCGGTGCGACACATAAATATATGGGATTATTCATAAACAGATATGGTGTGACATATTTAGGTCTACTTTTTCACAACATACATGCAATGAACACAAACACATTAATCAATCTCACACCGAGACAATATTTAACGTGGAAACCCATCCGGGAAAAGCCACAAAGGCGCTCTTCATCTGGCATGAGAAATATGTTAGCACCTTTTGTATGCACGCTTAGCTTGCAGACTCTTCTCTAGGTATTCTTTACAACTCATAAAAACTCCTCTCCTCTCATGCTCTCAAGTTTTGGGACTATGTATTTCTTCTCTCCTTCACTCCTCTATCGATTTGCACACAACCTGGATCGATCCTCTAGCTAAACAACTCTCCTCTTCTATTCTCTACCTACCCAGTGGCTTAACCAACCAATGGAATACTTATCTAACAAAACAATAAACAACCAACATCAACTGACATCAACCCTGCACACAGCTTGGGTTTTCCCTTTTATAAGCTTCTACCCATCTTAATCAACTGACTCTTTTGATTTGTTAGCCGACGGGCTGTTATTTCTATTCTTGTACATTCAGTTACAACTGAAAATAGGCACTATCAGCCCAAAAATATAATTATACTTTATTACCAAAAGCATGTTTTATTCTAACTAACTCCGTTACCACAATCAAATATATAGAGAACGAATATTGGAGGAATGGTGAGGGTTTTATTTAGCTTATGTAATTGGTCGGAATGCTAGCCTCAATAACTGTGCAATTTATTTATGATATATAATCTATATTATTGGTTTATTCATATATTACTGTGTATCTAGATCTTTGAAGAACATTGCCTCCTTTTGTGAAAGTTTTAATGATTTGGATTTCTAGTTTGAAAATGGCATCTCCCTGAAGAGGACACAACCCCCATATGAATTATTTTAATATATACTAATTAATTAATATGGTGTTTGGAAAGGTCATATCCTTGGAGAGAGCGCAACCCCAAGCAATTTTTATAATATATATTAATTAATTAGTATGATGTTTGGAAAGGGTGGTCCCCTGAACATAACACATACCCAACCTCTCAACTATTTAATCATTTCATCGTTTAATTGTTTATGTATATGTATTATTAATATATAGGATACGATGATAATGGTATTGAAAGATTTAATGACGAATTATGTGGTGTACATGGTATCAGATGTGTTGAAGATTGGATTTAGTTGTATTCTGATTGATGTATTTTGTTTGATTTATTATGAGCGATGTATTATGTTTGATGTATTTTGGTCAATGTATTTTGATTGATGTATTTGGTTGATGTTTTCCTATCAATGTATTATGATTGATGTATTATGTTTAATGTATTTTGATTGATGTATAGTGTTCAATGTATTATGATCGATGTATTATGATTGATGTTTTTTATGATTAGTGATGCATGTATGGTTGTCATTGGTCGATATTAGTGTATGATTGATATAGATCAATATATGGTTGATATATGGTTGAGGTATTATGAATTGATGTATTATGGACTAATGTTTGTATGGATGATGTATAATTAATGTTGGTTGATGTTACTAGTTGATAGTGATTGCTACTAGTTGATGTACAATGGATTTTTGGACTCCTCCCTAAAGAAGACTTATGCTTTGCGTTGATATGAGAAGTAGTATGTTTAACTAGTAGTTGTTATGGCCTTTTGATTTCTTAGTTAGATTGGAACTATTGCATATAAGTTGCATGTCATGTTGCATTAAAGTGCACAAAGTGTTCATATGACCTTTGTGATCTTTGTTGAAAGGTATGTTGGTAGGGTCTTGGTGACATTTCATGTGTCTTTATTGAAAGGTATCCTAGAAGTATCTTGGTGGTAGTTCATATATCTTCATTGAAAAGTATGTACTGATGTGTGACTAGTTAAAGTATGACTTAGGTATCGTATTGAATATGTACTTCATGTATACTTACATATCAAATACTAATAATGTAGAATGTGATACAACTATCTTTGTTAAAAAAATATGTTCGCGATCTTTGTTGAAGAAGTATCTATATTTTATGAACCTTAGTATATACTAATGTATTTATTGTGGTTAAATGGGATTAATTTTATGTATCATGAAGATGTGTTTTATGTATCTTGTATCTTTATACCTGATGGCTAATCATATGAGTGATTGAAATATGATTTTCAGGTGGATGTATATTTGTTTAACTTTGAAGGCCTTGAAATAATATTTGAATACCTCGTGATGGGGATTGAATATTTACCCTTGCTTCAATTCTACTAGTATCGATTTTCCCATAGGAAGTGGAGACAGACATATAAGTAGGTTGTAGTGGGAAGTATTATGGTTAGAAACCTAGGTCATAAATGACAAGGCGAGCTCCTTCACACTGTCTCTCCTGAAGAAGGGCTGAACTAGTTTGCCTGAAACGTCAAGAAATTCAATAATTCACCAGAGGATTCCAGAAGCTTCAAGATGTTATCTTTCTGAGGCATGCATGGGCATGTCTGTGAAATTTTGAAAGATGATATATTTATTAGACATGTATGGGCATGTTTGTTATCCTTTTGTAAATGCATATATGAGTAAGTATGCATCCAGGATGATGCATTGTTTTAAGGGGGAGGGGATGCAATGCCTCGATGGTAATCCCCAAACAAATGTAATGTTGTTATTGATTATTAGTGGCACTAGGTTCCTGGACTATGGACTATGGATATTATTATTATTATCTATAACTAAATAATGGCTCAGCATGGACAACAACGTTGCTAGGGGGTCTTTGGTTCTACATGTGAAGGGGTTGGGGTTAGGAGTAGTGGCTCCCCCTAAAAGTACTCTAGTATTCCTAATTTTGATGTTATTTGGCTATGGTGGTCCTCTTTTGTCTAATTAATGTTTTGCATGCACCCATGTAACCATATTGTTTAGAAAGTTAACTTTGAAGGTCTTCCCTCATTTTTTTGGTGGGTGTGTGATGAGAGGTACATACATGCTTTGTTACTTATGTGTATATATGTAAAAAAGTGACCTTTATGTAAATAAAGATATGTTTTGTACTTTATGAATGTGGTTCTTGGTTAAGTGACGTATTTAATAATCAGTGTTTTAATTATTGAAAGTACATTTCATTTTCACCCTATATCTTGTAATTTAATCTTATCCCTTTGATGGGTGGTTAAGAAGGTTGTTACAAAAGCCAAACTATAAAACAATGAGAAAGGGGCAAATGAGACAACACCACTACCAAGAAGAGAATGAGGAGAAGACTAAAGAAGAAGAAGGGTTCCCAAGAAAATATTGAGCACATTTCCCAAGAAAACATATTAGCACGTATTTCAAGGCACATTGAAACAATTATGTACAACATTCTCACATACTGTACAACAACACGTGTGGGCACATTTCCCAAGGCAACCATTGGTGCATTAAATGCAAACCATCCAAACCATTCAACATAGTTTGATAGATTGTGTGGGCTCTAATTTTGAGGCATGAAGGTGACAGTACCGTATCAATTGTACAGTAGGTCATACTATTGTTTCTTTGTATATTTTTTGAGTTACATTGTTGTTGTAATATTTTTTGTGAAATTTTGTTAGTGTGGGAAAGAATAAAAAAATTGTGTAAGGAAAATTGTTGAGTGTCTTCTTCTTAATGAAAATTTTATTCATTGGGTTTTCCCCAGGTTGGGGTTTTTCTCAGTCAAGATTGACCAAAAATAGATGTGTTATATGTGCTTGTTCAACTTCATGTATTTGAAGGGATTTTATCATGGTGGTTGTAATTTCAAAGTATTGCAAGTGGTTCTTTATTAAAAACCTAGTTGTTGAAAGTGTTTGACATAATGTATGAATGAGAATCTTCATGCTTATATCATTTTTATTCACATACACCATGCAACACGCAACATGCACCCATGCAACCATGCACATGCACTCATGCATCCATGCACCATGCATCCATGCACAATGCACCATGCACCCGAGTACTCCAGTGAACTTGAGTAGTTGTCAATCAATTGGTGTTGTAATCTAAGGGATAACATGGAATATAAACAACATAAAGATAGAAGATAATGCATTCAAATCATTATACAAGAGAATATACCAAAGTAAAGGGAACAATAGGAACAAGTCTATTATATTAGATCCATAATATGTACAAAAGTAATGGAAATATGCTTGAATCATGACTCACCAGTCTATATATATTGTTTTACATGTAGTTATCCAGTTATAAAAGTATTTATGTTATCTTAACCGACCGATTATACCAACGAGACTGACCCGACAATGTTCGATCAAAGGACCTAGTCGAATAGTTGACAAGGCTCTTCCAACATCTCCCCCAACAACAAAAATTTTCTTCATCCGGAGAGATTATGGAGATGACTAAAAAGGTGGATCAAAATTTTGTAGTGTTGCTAGTTATGGCTACGAACTGGTTGAGGCATCTGATGTGTCAAAATCGATTTATGCTTCAACAATGGTTGGCACTGAGAGAGAAAGTTGTCGTTTGAAGTCTTCCCATGTGTGTGCGGCTGTTTGCGTATCCACACTCAAGGCAAAGATATTAGATATTCAACTAATTTTCTCATCAATGGATAGATGTTTCTTGTTATGTAAATCCGGTCCTAGGAGAAGTTGCTGATTGTTGGCAGCAAGGAGTAATTGGTCGATTTGGGAAGCGATTGGTTTAACTTCTGTCTTTGCACTCTATGATTGAGCATCCCACTATTCATGTTTATTTCTAAGTTCAACGTACGTTTATGATCCATGTGGATTTTTTGTTCTAGTGTTTGAAGAGTTGAAGGATATGCAATGGCCTTTTGCTTGAATATTTGTGCCAAATTATTTTGAACGTTACCATGTCAATGAACTTTACCCATGTCAATGAAATTACCATACCAATTATTGAGAACTGAAGTAGACCATTGAGATTCGACACCATATTTTTTTAGCTTCTTGTGTCAATTGAGAAAGATTTGATACCGATTTGCAAGAAGTGAAAATGTCTATTTAACATATTCTAGGTCTTTCTGACAAACTACCTCCTGGAATATGGAAGAAAGGGACCCAAATAAGCTGGTCATTTGATCTAAGGGATTTTTGGCTTAGGGTCCATGTAGATTCAATTCAACTTGATAGACCATTTCATGGCAAGATTGTAGAGCCTTGTTCTATTCATCTTGAATCCTTTTGACAGTGCACTTGTCGGTTGTCCATATTTTATTATTTTCCTTGTTAATTGTATCGGGGAGGGAATCAAACTCATGATATTTTGGTATGGAGAGATCAAACATAATTGGAGGTACTGCAAGGTATTTTGTGAGTCTTATTGAGATCTTCGATAACTTCTTCTTATTCTTTTTATTTTTCTTTAGGGAAGCGTCAATTGAAGCTTCTTCAGTTGAAGGCGTAATGAGAGAAGTCAATGGAATGGTAGATGAGGCTGGGATGGTATGGATTAGGATGGTCGATATCAAGGTAGTTGATGTAGGAATATTCAAGGAAGAGACAATTGTTGATGCTGGTGTGATTGAATTTGGAGGAAAATTCGATTCAATAGGAGAAGTAGATATAGGGATACTTATGATACTTGATCTTGGGAGCATGTTTGATGAGGGTTCACAAAGGTGAGTAACATTGGAATTGGGGGGTTGTGTAAATATTGAGGGGTCTTAAACATCTAGTATTTTTTCATAAATATTTTGATATTTAGGGATAGGTGGAGGTTTTGAAGATGGAGGAATTGACTATTCTACAATGTCGAGTCCAGGTGGTGGTAATAATGGAACTGTTGGAAGTCCGGTAGTGGCTTCCTTAACAATTTTTGTTGTAACTATATATTTCCAATTGGGGAAGAGATTTGGCAAGTTGGTTATGAATTGTTGGAATGAGGGGTCCTACAGAGTTTCATGAGTAGTCAGCCGAGATTATTCAATAATTGTCGGAGAAAGGGGCAGTGAGTTATCGAGAACAAGTACAGGGTTTTCCTCTTGGGAGTGTATGCAAAATTTTAACTTCTTTTATTGGGATGGATTTACCTGTGTGGAAGCATATTGACTGGATAAAACTTTATCAATTTGTTTATCAATTGTGATGCATCTTGTTGTTGCATCCTTGATAATTTCCTTCACTTCCTTATGTAATTCCTAGTGTTCATCTTCTGTAGGCGCTTGACGGATCATTTTTCGCTTGGTCAACCCCTTTGTCTTGAAAGTTTGCTACCTGGTGAATGTTTGTTCTGCTACAATTTCTCTAGATTTTATTTAGATAGATCAGGCTTCGACTATTGGTCTTCTTAAATGTCGTCTTCTTTTGTAGTGTCACCAGAAGGTTCTTATACTTTCGTTGGTTTGGTATGCTTTGTCACAGGTATAATAGAAATATGATTAACTTATTCCATAGGAGGTCCAAATATTTCTAAGTATAAGTTGGATTCATAGAATTCCTCTTTCTCGTCATTGGTTTGGGGCTCTTATAGTTCTTTAAGTTATTTCCATGAAGATTCAGGAATAGGGTGTGTTGGGTCCTGGAATTGTCCATTTTTCCATCACTTATCGACATATATTTCATCCATTTTCTTCCCATTATCGCCCATTTATCATTCCATTTTCCATCCATTTGTTGTAATTGTGCGTAAAACAACATACTACTTCCATTGATGTTTTAAGTGGTTAATAATGATTATTTTCCTTTATCTTTGATGAATTGAAGACTATTATGCATAATTTTATTAATTATGGTTTGTGGAGTGATTTGTCACATAAAGGATGCTCATATCCAGTTGTTACAGCCTTAATCGAAAATGCATTCCAAATAAGAAAACCTTGATTTGCGTCTCGATTTGTAGGCAGATGGAAAAGAATCTTGAAAATTCGAGACATGAGTTTTGTGCGTAAAGGCCTCCTTTACCTGACTCGCAAGGAAATTGCCAAAAAAAACCACGGTTTGAGATATACGGGTGGTTCTTCAAGAGGTTATTTTCCAGATTTACTGTTGCGGCCGGTTCCAAAGTTGTTAGCAGTTACGACCGTGTTTCAGCTGTTATAGATCACAAGTTGGGGGTTCAGTTCCTCATTTCCATGAGATAATTTTATGTATAAATATGTAATCAATCTCATTGAGGGGGGGAGGAAGAGAAAGCAATATTATGATGTAGGATTTGATCTATATCTATTGTAATCATTCCATTCTGATAATACATGCTGGCAATTTCTTAATTCTGGAGTTGTAGACTTTCATTGTGGAGATCCCACTCTGCTCAGTGGAGGAAGGGACCTCTTCCCTGAGCAGATGCTGGTAGTGTTGATTGTAGGTGTTTTATTTTGCAGATTTGTTTATTATTTAGTTCATGATTTCATTCATTAGATTTATCATAGTTTTTTTATTATTCAGTTCATACTTTCATTCATTAGATTTATCATAGTTGTTTTCTTGTTAATTCATCTTAATAGATCGTTGGCCAACATAGCATTTCTTCTAGGTTTATGTAGTTAGATATTGCTTTGTAAGAGTTGATTTTTATTTCCATGTTTGAAGTGTGATTAGGCTTATAGTGTGATTTTATGAATATGATTAGGATTTGTTTTCTTTTCAAGAAGGTGTGATCTAGTTTACAAAGAGTTTCAATTGCATACCAATAGATAACAATGTCAGGTAGAAATTGTGCTTGCATAGATCTTGCATGATAGCTTTGAAATAAAAGACTTCCTCGGGTTGATAATTTATGTTTAGCACTCTCCATGTTAAATTTTAATTAACTGACATATAGTGGGCCCAACATTTTGGCGCCGTTGCCGGGGAAGTTATCAATGGTGTAAAAGTATATATGACATTGTTTTGTAGATGCATTGTTAAAGTAGGGCATGTAGGTTGCATGATTACATTTGAGTTTATTGAATTTACTTTGAGTGTGAATTTTCTGTCTTTGCATTTAGTTTTATTTTATTTTCAATATTTGGAGCATAAATCTTATCATTCCCCTTAGTGGTGTTGTAAGCACCACCCATTCTACTAACAAGTTGACAGGAAAACTCAAAGGAGGAGCCTCAAAATAGCACACAAAGAATCTAATGAAGATATGGAAGGTAAGAAATATGGAGAAGTTATTACCTTTGAATTTCCCATCAGATATTGAGGAAGAGTGGCGCCGACAAAAATCATCCCCCCACATGTTCTACCAAATTTTCACGGTTTGGAAAATCAAGACCTTGATGTATTTTTATTTCAATTCGAAATACTTTGTAGAGGATATGGTTATTGTTCTAATGATCAAAAGTTGAATGTGTTTCCCCTTACTCTAAAATGAACAACCCTCCAATGGTTCATGAGCCTCAGTGGGAATTGTATACAAACTTGGGAAGACATGAAACATGTATTCTTGAAAAGGTACCAAGATTATTGCAGGGTCAATGAAGACATATTCAAAATGACACAAGGAGAAGAAGAAAGTCTGGAGGAATACATAGAACGCTTTCAATATAACCTCCAAAGATCCAAACAAAGGAAACTAGGGAAGAAGACCTTAAAAACACTTCTACTCAAGGGAATCCAAGCTGAATATTTAGAAATACTAAATCTGATGGGAACAGGTAATGTATTTCAGTTAGCATATGATGATATTTGTGAGTTATGTATAAGGTATTCAAGAGGAAACTTAAAGACTGGTAAGAATTATAGTAATCCTTCTTTTCAATCTTTGAAATCTGCTGCAAGAATAAGAGTTACAAGAGTTGAAATCAGCAATTTATTTGAAATTCCTAAAGCTGATTCACAATTGGGTGTTTTGCAGGATAAGGAAAAGCATGAGAAAATAAGAGAAGCAAGGGATTTCCCTTTGGATAGTCTTGAAAGTTGTGGTATATGTGACTTGAATCATTCCACAGATCATTGTCCCTCCTTACCAAGGATGAAAGAAACATATCAAAGAGATCTGGGAGTTGCATCCAACTCATTCCGACAGTCATGGAAACCATGGCATGCATGTATGGTTCAAAACTCTATCCCTTTATTTCCTTACTTTCATACTCAGTCATTGAATACTCTTCCACCATGGAAGCTGTTGTAGCCTCAATTTAACTCTTACCTACCTTATCCACAAGGTTGGAATGGCCTATCTTATGATCACATGGCCACTCTCCCTCATGTTGCAACACAACTTGGTCCTTCAATATCAACCTCACAAACCAATCATCTACATTAGCCACGTCTATTTTCTCATCAAACTCCTTGGTATCCAACACAATTTCCTGTCCAATCCACCCTCCACCCTAACCATAATAAAGCAGTACAGTATGCTTACAGTGATGAACTGCAAAATGTTCCTACATTTCCCTCTTTTTCTACCTCACCTACACCGCTGCAAAACGACTCTGCATTATTGCAGCAAATCCATATGAGTCCTAAACATGTTTTAAATCCAAGATTTGCAGATGGAGTTTCTTCTAGTCCCTATAAGCAGGTAGACAAGATCAACAAGACACACGTAATATTTGATGAAGAACGGACATTGGAACCAAAAATTGAAGCATCCTTTACATCATTAGATCTGAATCTCTTATCCATTAAGAAGGCTCAGTTTATTAATGAGCTTCATGGTGTCACATCTATGAGAAATCAAGGGAACAAAGACCATATTGAAGCTCGGTTTCAATCTATCATCGGTCTGCAGCATCATTTCATACTTCACCAATTCTTGGCACCATCATTTCAAGGGAAGTTGATCTCTCATATCCTAGCATTCATAAAGTTATATTTCTCTGTTGGGAGTATGAGCATACTTTAGTCACTTCTTTGAAAGTGGCTCCATTGGAAATATGCATACACTTGAACAATTTTTATATTTCTAAGTAGAAAAGGGTAGGATAGAGTAACAAAATAAAACCATGCTTTTGTTTTTAGTTTTTATTTTCAAATAAGTATGCTCTCTTCCTGTGCCTTGTTGCGATCTGGAAGATCAGAAAGTAGAAAGATAAGGAATGAGTATGAGATGTTTTCAGGAATGCTTTGGAATTGTTGACTATTTGAACACAATGCTTAAATAATTTTTGTCTTCATTTTTCCAATTTCAATTTGTCTCTATTCATTACGAATAATAAAAAAATATCATGAAAAAAAATTACAATAATTAAGGAAGGTGAATGAAGGATCCAAAGGAAAATGAACCAATGATTATGGAATCCTTCAAGCTTGAACTTTGGCATGAATTTGTTAGCTGCAACACCCAGTTGTGACAGTGAGCTGCAACACCCAGCTGTGACTATACTTCAGGTGAAAATTTATGAGTTTGAGATACATGTGTGTTGCACATCATGGCATGTATTTGGTTTTCAATTATATATAACACATCTATAAAAATACACATGCTTTATTTCAACATTATGTCATTTTTTTAAAGAGTTGCAGCTGCAGCTGCAACACACTGTGTAAGTCAATATAGGTGCTCAATGCTTGTAAATTTTGGTATGGGTGTGTGTTATATTTAAATTTACATCACTGAAAACATTCATGCCTATTCTGGTCACTTTTTGGGGGTCAAATTTCATTTATTAAATTTTTGGTGGCATTTTGGCTTGAAAATTTTACTGAAACACAGTCGAGATAGTCCGTTTTTGGGAGACAAAATGGACTTATTTAATTTTTTTTTTACATTCCAAGTATCCCTTTGAATCTATTTTCCAAAACAATTCAAATTTTTAATATTGGGTATGAAACAAAAAACTTATGGCCAAAGTACTAACGGGGTGTCAAGCAGGCAGCTTAGGAACAGAGCTGGGACGGTCAATTTTTGGATGCCTTACTGGACATATATTGCAAATATGTTTCAATGGTATATTCCACTATGAATCTATTTTAAAATTTAATTTGAATCACTCCATTCCAATATCGTATGCAAATTTTATGACCAAAATACCGACTTCCTATCACAAATCAACATTCCTAAAACTCTATTTTCTAGACTGATCATTGGCTTATTTGACCCATCAATTCTTATTGGATTCAAAACGTGTTTCTGATGGAGATACCTACATGAATATAATTTCATCTCCAATTAGAATCACATCAATATGTTATCAAACGAAAAATTTAATCCTAAAACCGTGATTGTTGGTCTAGTCTAGAATTCGAAAAAAACCTTGTCATGTAGGTTGTTACTGTGTGATTTGGAACATCATTAAATTGAATTTTAAAAACCTATTTATAAAGGAAATATACCTATAAATTTATTTTCATTTGGATTTGTAATCACCCAAATTTGACAAGGAACGAAGAAGCTATGATCAGAATACTGTTGGTGAGTTTAGATGGACATTGCTCTCTCGCAGGTATAAAATGGATTTTGCTTTGTTCATTTTTCTTTGGATTTGTTTTATAAGTAATTGCTTGTTGTTGTTTTTTAGTAAGTGTTGGGGAAGAGATACCAATCACCTCTTTCCTTCCATCATCTCATGTTTTATTGCAGGCAAGTGCTAGGTTTTTGCAGGTCCTTGGAAGAAGAAGGTCAATGCATGCACGAGTGGCTCTTGAAGACTTTTTAGCAATTCGAAAATGGATTGAGCACATAAAAAATGGATAGATTGATGTGCAAAACATACCAATGTTCAATAAGTCAAGTCCCATTTCTACATGCCAAGAATCCTTTACAAATTGTTGCTAAAAAGAAACCTTTCAAGAAGCCAATTGCACTATGGTAGATTCATTCACCCTCCTCATTTCAAAACCCTAAAAATCCATTCATGTCGAAGTCCCATATTCCATTGCTTATGTAGTCACCGTAACCATTTTATTTTCCATCACTACTACATCACAACTTCACATATACTTTCCATTTCTGAGTTTCATGTTGGTTCTATTATTCACTATGATTCTTCACAATCATTTATTTTGTACTCGTATTGGATGATGTGGAATTCATTAAGGTCCACCTTCCATTGGTCTTGTCCCATTGACTTCGACACATTATCTAGGATCAAGATTAGAGTTTTATAGTGCCTTGGTATCTGCATGAATCAATGGCACATTTCCTTGTTATTAATCATGGGGATTCATCAATGCCTCTTGATTGACAAATCTTGCAGGTGACTCGACTTCAGCACATCCATTTGTACCTGTCAAGATGCACTAAGGTACTTTAGAGCTCACTGTCATAAAAGGTGAGTTGCTTCACATTGGTTAACGGCATACATTAATGGCCAGTAATCCAATGATTTCTTTCCATTCTCAACTTCAGCACATTCATTCGCATGGTAAGAATTGTACCTCGGTTTGTAGCAGGTGAAGATTATGTGATCTAATGGTTTCAACAATGACTTGCAGCATCATTTGTTTCAGTAGTTTTGTAATTCCTTTCCATTTTCTTCCAGCAGTTAGCAGTATTATATGCAACCAGCACAACATCATGGATCAAATTCAGCCTCATCCAGTTTCAGCTCTCATATACATCTGTCTCAGCATTAGATCGACCTACATAGCTCCAGCATACACCAGTCCATTCATGTCAACCAAGGCTTCCATGGAGGTAACACTTGAGGTAAAATAGCATGACTTTTTGATTTATTAAAGATTTAGGGAAATTTCATGAATAACTACTAAGCATTAGCCATTTCCATTTTCTATATAGCATTTTATGTCCATCCATTCCCATCCTTTCCCACTCAATTCTAACACTTCATCATTCATGCACATCCACTTCAAAGTCCTACCCAACATCTCACCAACCCAACTGACCAAGCATGAAAATAATCAAAGGATACCTTATTGTTGTCACACAAGAACCAACAATAGGAAGTCTTGCTACTGCCACACAAGAACCAACAGTAAGAAAATAAGTCTTGTTGCTGCCACACAAGAACCAGCAGTAAGAAAATAAGTCTTGTTGCTACCACACAAGAACCAGCATTAAGAAAAGAATTTTTTCTCCTGCCACATAAAAACCAACATTGAGAAGAAATAAAGCAGTTGCTTGAAGGTTGTTCTTTCCAGATTTGGGAATTTTTATGCATGTGGGAACCACAAATCTTCTATGGATGCAATTTGAGGAAATGACGCATGAGGGCATGCTTTGCATTCAGTTTAGGGGAGATGGATATTTTTAACTTAGCTAAAAAATCATCTCTTCCACAAGGACATGGTAATTATGTAGTTTGGGGGAGAAATGAAAGGCTGCTACACTCAGTGGTATGAAGAAATGAATCCTACATTACATTTTCAGTCATCATTTCTAGCTTATGAATATGTTGCCATAAAAGAAAGGTATGAGTTCCTTGGCTCATTTTTATCATCCACTAATGCAGACATTGGTTTTAGCCAGCATGAGCATTCTAGTTTTTGTAGCTCCAACTCTATCAAGTTTTCATTTACATATTCAGAATTTGATGTGAGGGTTGGACCATGGTTATTGGCATCAAAATTACAACAAGCCCATGAAAATATGAATAAAGGCATTCAATTTTGAAATGGATTATTCAAAGATGTGATCAATGGAATTTGTTGTGCTTAACTATTGGCCTCAACATTTTATTTTCTTCAGGCCCAGATCGGTTTAATATATCATTCCAAGGGTAATAGTGGTCTGTAGTATGACTTGTTGTGAGCAGATTTAAAGGAGATCACTGAATGTAAATTTGTTGGAGAAAATATTTTCAAAGCATAGCACAATAGAGAGCTGAGTGTTATTCACGATTGTTTATTCAAACATAGCACAATGGAAATCATGTAGAAGCCTTTTCAAGGTTTGATGTGAAGTTTATCTCAACAGCATTAAGGTAATGTTTACTCCCAATATTAGTCTATTGTCAATAAAAGATGCACGTGGACATGCTCTATCTGCAGTTTGGGGGAGACAGTGGTTGTTTTCATTCCTTGTCAAGTTCATAGCCAATAATTAATTGTTTGATAATTATTGTGGATGCTCAAAACAACTTTTGCCATCAAGTTCACATTTTGTTTCTCATTTATCCACATTTTTAATACAAAAGTGTAGAATTTGATTAAAGAATATATTGAAAATGGTAAACTGGTTTTTCATGAAATTTGGAGGGAAGAAGCATCATGGTAAGAAGAACAAACGTGGCAAGTTTATCTCAATCCAGTCAATGGTTTTCGAGAAAATGACCATCATCACCTACATCCAATTTGCATTTTTCTCGAAATTCGTGATGTGGGTTTCTCTAATTTTTGATGTGGAGATGAATTAGAATGGTAATTACTTTCTTACAAAATTTCAGCCCAACCCAGTTTGAATTTTTTGAAATATTGGTTCAGGAATTTTAGCTACAACACATTTTTATTCATGTTCATCTACAAAAGTGCCGAAATTGAAATGAGCATATCTTGCAATTGGTAAGTTGGATTCTCATGATTTTTGGACAGGAAGTGCATAATACTAAGATGAACAAGACTGGTTAGTTTAATTCCAATCCAATGCATGGTTTTCCAGAAAATGACCATAATAACCTATAGCCAATTTGCATTTTTCTCAAAATCCGTGATGTGGGTGTTTTCTCCCAAAATAAATTTATTTTTGATAGTAGGAAGAACCTTCTTGTGTAATGAAAGATATGAGTATCACCGACAATTTGAAAGCCTCTATTTTTTATTTGCATAAAATATTTACAAGTTATATCTTTCGGTGGCTTAGGCAAGGACTATTATAGCTCATTAGCAATCGGAAAGCTATGTTTCAGCAGCTAAACAGTTGAACACGGGGAAAAGGCGAACCACCGAAAGCGATATGAGCAAGCAGAGTCAAAGTAACACCTTCAATGGCTTAGGAAAGACTACAAAAAACTCATTAGACACCGAAAAGGGGTGCTTTTGGCAGATAAGAGAGAGAAACAAGAAAGGTTTTAACTGCCGAAAGTGAGTGGCGAGCAGCATTGGGAAAAGTACATTCGGTAGCTTAAGCGAGGCTCAGAGCATATCATTAGCCACCGAAAAGGGTCACTTTTGACAAATTAGAGAAAGGTGAAATGCAAAGGCTAACCACCGAAAGTAGGAAAATAAGCATTGGGTGAAAAACACTTTCGGGGGTTTAGGCAAAAGCTAGGGAATTCTATTAACCACTGAAAGAACATGTTTTCAGCAGTTAAAATTTTTTTTCGATGAGTTCGTTATCTGCCAAAAGAAAAAGTTAGCCACAACGACGGGGTAAAGGTTTTGGTGGCTTAAGAAAGAAAAACAACACTCGGTTAGCCACCAAAATCTGACTTTTCGGCGGCTAGCTGACAAAATCTCGAAGGATCTTAACCATTGAAAGGGAAAAATAAGGAAACGGTTAGGAACTATCACATCTGACCCTGTCATCCAGATAAAGGATCAGTTGAGAGCATGATTACCCACCGAAAATATCTGGAGTCGTATGACTGTGTGGGGAAATGAGTAAAAGTGGTCGTTATGCAATTGGCAAGAGAATGATCTGACTGAAAACCCTCAGTCTTCCTCCACCTGTCCAAAAGATCATCAAATAGCCATTGAATGCTCTAGCTAAAATAGGTTGTGGTTATGTGGGAAAAGAGATCTAGAGGATCGAGCTGCTATCATCATTTTTGTGACCTCAACCTCCATAAATTACATAAAACCCTCATAATTATTGCCTAAAGTCTCCATCTAATTTCATTTTTGAAATTGTCATTCTTTCCACCTGAAAAAACTAGCTTTGAAATAAGCAGCCCGCTAAAGCATACTACATACAAGTCTGAAAATTGTTTTGCAGGTACCCTGGAGATACACCCATCAAGATGAAGAAGAGTGGACCAGCTCTTAGGCAGGAGCTAGGTGATATCAGTTATCTAGAAGCACATCCAGAGGTCTGCAGACTTTTCCAAGAGCTGGGATGTTACAAATTCTGTGAAAAAATACAAGGCTTTCATCAGTAGGTGGCTGAAGCTTTTGCCCTCTCCTTTGATGGGTCAAAAGCAGTCATAGGAAAAGAGGAGTTTCTCATAGATGAAACACTAGTCAGTGAGGTAACAGAACTCCCTTCCATAGGAGAGAAATGGTTCAAGACCATTATACCAAAGGAGGTGGAATTCAAGTCTTACCTTAAGCTTGAGCATAGAGGAATAATATGGAAGAAGAGTGTGCCATCATCATGGCTGGAAGAGAACTGGCAACAGCTGTTGAAGTTCATTGTGGTCTACTTGACCTGTGAAGGGAGGTATAGTAGAGCAATGATCTACCATTTCAAACTCATGAATCATTTCACAGGTAAAATCCCTCTCAACCTGCCCTATTATTTGCATAGGAGTCTAGGGAAGATGTCACATCAAGTCAAAGGCCAGCCATCCAAGTATGTTGGTAGGTTGTCCGACCATGGTCTTATCCAGCTATTGGTCCAGGAGCTATTGAAGAGAAGAAGCATGGCTTGGCCTTATTTTCTGTTCTGGAATGGATTTGAGACAGGCCTTCATCCAGAGGAGAAAGGGAAGTCTCTTGCCAAGAAATCCAGCACCCCAAGGAGTGGGAGAAGAAGGAGGAGGGCCATTTCCCTGGCAGTAGAAACAGAACAACCTCCCTCCTCTTCCAAGACCAAGAAGGCAAAAAGGACTTTGGAATTCAGTGAGAAAGGTCAAGAGGCAGAAGCACACCAGGAAAATGTCTTAAATCTTCCTTATTCAGATTCTGAGGAAGAACAAGAAGAGGATAAATCCCTAGCTCTGCAAATTGTACCAGTATCTGAAGCATTGCCATCCCCCACGCCACAGGAGCAAGAAGAACCATTATAAAGGGCTTCCTCCAGCAAGCCTAAAAGTTAAAGGATCAATTAGCTACTAAGGGAGGTTTATGAAATGGAGGTCTTGGAAAGAGAACTAAAGAAAAACAATGAAACCCTAACCAGTAGAAACAAATTATTGCACAAGTCCTACCTGGAGCAGAGAGACAAATACATCTTCTTGAAAATACTGGACACAATATACCTAAAGGATAATACCAGATTATACAGGTTGGTTAGGCTCCAGATGCTGCAGCTAAAGGAAGCTAAATAAAACCCTAGCAGTCACCTCACCTTATCAACCCTAGATGAAGCAGCCATTAGTCTCCAGCCTCCTGAAGCTAGCCAAGGCGTTGTTAACGCTCCTAGCACAAAGCCTGCAGAAGAGTAAGACCGAGAAAACAGGCCTGCAAAGACATTTTTGATGAAAACCTAATAATTTTGGTAAAATAGGGCTTTAGGTGGCGTAGGCGGACGATGGAACAATCCCTTAGCCACCGAAAGCGTCACTTTCGGCAGCTAACAGGTCCGATAGACTGGCCGCTTAACCACCGAAAGTGGACATAGAATTAGAAGCAAGTTTTGGTAGACAAAACCAGTTTTGGGCAACTGAAGATGGTTTATGGACGTGATTTGAAGGTAAAAGGTGTTGAGGGACGCATTAGAAAAGGGACTGTGTGAGATCCACTATGACATAACCACGCCAAAAGACACCAACCCTAGCTATCAAAGAGAAATCAGTGGTGTAACTGACAGAGGACTAGCAGTAGTAATCACCAGCAATTACTTCAGTTATTTAATATTCACTCAGTGAACTAAATCTTCATTCTAGTTAGACAAATAGTTAGGTAGGGTTTCAAACCCTGATTTGCAAAAACTGTTACTTTTGTTTATTATTGTAAAAGACAGATCTAGGTTTTAGGATCTGCATATTTTGTAAAAGGATATAAAGCCTAAGACTATTTTGATAAAAAAGGGTTGGACTTCGCGGATTTATAAGCCTATCTTATTGTCAGCTTCTCATCTTGTTCATTCTGGAATATAAGCTCTTTTGTTATGATTTGTTCATCCATCATCTCTGTCTTTACTGTACTTATGCTTGAATGTGTATTTAGGTTATTTTCAAGTTGATTAATAACTAATAGTTTTCATCCTATTGGTGTGTTAATGTGATTTGATTTATAAGTACCATCCTTATCAGGATTTAGCCATTTATATGCATCTGTTTTGTATGTAAGTTTGCCAGCTTGATGAGTTCTCCATCCTTGCACCTTATTGTCAAACTATTGAACAAGTTGTAACTAAAAGCCTTGTAATTGAGTGAGCTTCATGCATGTCTTGAGAGTGGAAGGTTATATAGGTCACCTGACTTGATCCATATTAGAAAACCCTAAAAAATTTTTAAGTTACCAGGCATCCTCGAGCTACAACCTAGAGGAGTTTCCTGGAGTGATAACAAATAGGCGCTATTACTGGCGAGAGGAGACTGAAGCTCAGCTTCCTTGGGAGATGACATAGATCCTTGCTTTGATGATAAACAAAGCTTGGACACTATTATGGTTGTAATCATCTATCTGGAGACTCCATTGAAATAAGGTGGCTTCAAGAGGACCAAGTAATAGAGCAAACCCTAAGGGTCCACCAGCAACACTTGTTTCAGATCCAGAAGAAATTTTGAGAAGAGCTAGGGCTTTACTAAGACAGACCAGCAGTGCTGCACAAGAAGCCACATCAGGTATTTCAAGAATTTTTTTTGCTATTATTTCTTCTGCTAAAACATTTAATCACCATTTAATTCTCAGGAATTTATAAATACATTAGAAAATTCTAGGGTTTGGGCATCTTCAAGCACTGCTGCTTGTGAAGATCCAATCCCAGGTAACTCCATTGGGATAAGCATACCACCACCTTATTAGAAAGCACCTTCATTAGCACTGCCTTCCTTAACCCTGTCTATACCCATTTCCAAAATGGATGCCCCTCAATTGACCAAAATGGAAAGGATCCTGGTAGTTAGGTGTGCCCCCCTAAATTTTCCAAATCCCCTCTCTGCCATGCCTACTGGAGATTATCTCAAGTATATTCCTAAGTTCATAGGAGAATGGGATTTCACAACTGAAGAACATCTAGAGGAATTTTACAGCTATGCTGAGAATATTAACACAGAGCAAGAAGATGTATGGACTAGGGTTTTTGTGCAAATCCTAGATGGTCAGGCTAGGAAATGGTTTAAGGAACTGCTTGTTGGATTAGTGGCAGGAATTGAGGCCCTAGATGACATCTTCCTAAAGCATTGGGGAGAGAGGAGAGACCACCTCTACTATATCACAGAGTTCAGCAACCTGAAAAGAGAAAATGGGGAGTCTGTCTCCAACTTCACCAAGAGGTTCAACAATATGTACAGTAAGATCCCCACTGAAATCAAGCCCAATGATACCTCAGCTAGGATAACTTATGCAAATTCCTTTGACTCTAATTTCTACCTACTCCTTAGAGAAAGGAGGTCTACCTCCTTATCACTCATGCAGGATGCTGCCCTAGAAGTAGAATCAAACATTTTGGCATCTCAGAAGGTCAAAGGAAAGATGGACAGGAAGAAGCAGCCAGCAGACCCTATTGGTCCTTCTTCATCAGAAAACAAGATCGACAAGATGACCAAGCTATTAGATAACCTGACTACTGAAATGTCTAAACTAAAGGGCCAAGGACAGCCACCTGTGAGGGGTAAAGGGCCAAGTGACTTTGCTCCTCGAAACCCTAATTTTGTCCCTTATAGAAGAGGAAACCCCCTAGTTCAGATTCTCATAAGGGAAAGGAATCAAGGGGAAGATCATAGAATAAGAGCTCCATTTCAGAATGTTGTACTAGAATAAGAGCCATAATTCATTGAAGAAGAAGGAGAAGCTGAAGACAACATCCACTGCATGGAGGATGAGGTGGACTACTCTTTTCTGACACAGGAAGAATATGAGGAAGCCCTAATTGATGAGCAGATCACTGAAGAGACTATATATCAAGCTGATGGTCAGGAAGGGTACAATCTAAGGTCTAGGTTAGTTTCTCCTCCCAAGAAGAATGTTATACCTATCAAACAACTTGCTGCACCAGCTAAAAAGGTTGTTGTTTTACAAAAGAAGGTGGCTGTCACATCCAAAACATTGTAGAAACCAGCACCTTTAGCCATTCCTAATCAGGTCCAAATAAAATTTCCAGGGCATGAGGTGAGGTTTCCAGATAGGTTGCATTATTCTTTCAACCTTGAGTCATAAATTCAAAAATTGAAGATCCCTTTCCCATTAATTGAGCTAATGAAAAATGATGCATTCAAGTCTTCCATTCTCAATTCCCTTCAACCAAATATGCATATTGACACTGAATTTGTTAACCTACAAGATGAAAAGCCTATTGTAACCCTAGGCCCCATGATCGAATACCTAAAGGACTCATGCCCTCGTTTCTACATATCCCTGAATATCCATGATAAAATCCTCCATAACTGTCTGCTGGATTCAGTAGCCTCTCATAACCTAATGCCAAAGGCTGTCATGGATGAGCTTGGTCTCAGCATCACAAATCCCTACCATGATTTATTCTCCTTTGACTCCAGAAAAGTCAAGTGCTTGGGCCTCATCAAAGACCTAGTTGTGAACCTAACTCAGCTACCTTCGAAAAGCATCATGATGGACATTGTAGTGGCTGATATCCCTCCAAAATTTGGTCTCTTGCTATCTCGATCATGGAGCAAAAGGATAGGTGGCACCCTTCAGATGGATCTTACATATGCCACTATCCCCATGTTTGGAGGAGAGACTAAGAGGCTGTATTGGGAAAATCAGTTGGCCTACATCATAAGCAAGGAGAGCAATTCAGTGAATCACCCCATCTATGCAGTGGACACTGATTTTGGGTCATGCATTCCACATATAGATAATTCTCAGCAAACAATAGTCCATCTCACTGAGCCCACCTATCAGTAACCCGAAGAAGTGACCACAGCGGTCTGGAACATGTATTTTGATGGAGCTAGCACTCAAATCTCAGCAGGTGCAGGTATGGTATTGATATCCCCATCCAAGGAAAACATTCATTTGTCTTACAAGCTTGATTTTAAAACCACTAACAATATAGCAGAATATGAAGCCTTGCTGCTAGGAGTTAAAGCTGCCAAGGAGATGGGGATCATGTGCATGAGGATTTATGGAGATGCAGACCTCATTATACAGCAGGTCAACAACACCTTTCAGACAAAAAACATCAAATTAAAGGCCTATAGGGACGAGGTATGGAAACTAAGAGACTCCTTTATGCTTTTTGAACTGTCATATATACCTAGGGCTTTGAATCATCTGGCTGATTCCCTGGCTGTCTCTGCAAATCTGTTCATTCCTCCTTTACCTCCTAAGCTCAGCTATGATGTTCAAGTTAAATACAGACCTTCCCTTCTAGACAATGTCAAATTCTAGAAGGTGTTTGAAAATGATGACGAGCTTGGTAAATTCCTTCAACTAGTAGATGAATTCTCTGATATGCACATAGACCAGGAAAACCTAAACATGGAGGAATCTAAGCAACTCAAGTTGAAAGATAAAGTGGCTGATCATAACATTGTTTAATTACCCAGTAACTACATACCTCGAGGCCTGGTACCAATGGAAGAGCCATTTTCTCACAATGACATCCCTTTGAAGCCTTCCAAAAAGAATCTAGATCCTGCTGTCCAAGAGCAAAACATAGGTAGCCAAATCCATTCAAAACTGATAAATCTGTCTACTAAATTGACTGTTGATCAGAGGTGAAAGTTTTTCAGCATGATAAAGGAGTTTGCTGATGTCTTTTCCTGGGAGTACAGTGACCTGAAAACCTATGACACCAATATCATCCAGCATAGGATTCCTTTGGAGAAGGACACCATCCCTTTCAAGCAGAAGCTGAGATCCATCAGTCCTCTCCTATTACTAGTAATTGAAAAATAAATCCTTAAGCTCCTCAAAGCCAAGATCATAATCCCCCTTAGGTACTCCAAGTGGATTGCAAACCTAGTAGTGGTAAGAAATAAAAATGGGGAAATCAAGTTGTGTGTGGATTTTAGAAACCTGAACAAGTGTTCCAAGAAAGACAACTATCCATTGCCCAAGATGGAACACCTACTGCAGAAAGTCTCAGGGGCTAGGGTTATGTCCTTCCTAGATGGCTTCTCTAGATACAACCAAGTTGCTATGCACCGTGATGACCAAGAGACGACTGCCTTTACCACCCCCTGGGACACCTTCATGTATGCGAAAATTCCATTTGGGCTAATGAATGTCGGGGTTTCTTTTCAGAGAGCCATGGACCTAGCTTTTGTAGGGTTGAAAGATAAATTTGTGCTGATATATTTGGATGACCTAACAATTTACTCTCACATCCATCATGACCACTTGTAGCATTTAAGGAAGGTATTTCTGAAGTGTAGAAGGTATGGAATATCACTGAACCCTAAGAAGTCCCAGTTTTCACTCAGTGAAGGAAAAATCCTAGGCCATATAGTCTCAGCTAAAGGTGTAAAGATCGATCCGGTAAGGGTGGAAGCAATTCAGAAGTTGCAATACCGAGGTAAAAAAGAGACATTCAGTCCTTTTTAGGCAAGATAAACTTTGTCAGGAGGTCCATCCCTAATTTCTCCAAGCTGGTAAAGCATATAACAGTCATGCTGAAAAAAGAGGCAGAAATAAAATGGACTGACCAGGCAAGAAACTCTTTTGAAGACATTAAGAAGGATATCATGGAGGCCCCAACCCTGATTAGTCCTGACTACACCAAGAGTTTTTACATTTTCTCTTTTTATCCTATGACACAGTGGCAGCTGTACTATTACAAAAGAATGATGAGGGGCTTGATCATCCAATTGCATTCTTTAGAAAAACCCTGAGAGATGCTGAGCTGAAGTATGATCCAATTGAGAAGCAAGCTTATTCTCTCATAAAATATTTGAAGACTTTCAGAATTTATATTCTCCATGCCAAGGTCCTTGCATATATCCCTTCAGCTACTGTGAAGGATGTTTTGACTCGGCCTGACATTGATGGGAGGAGAGATAAGTGGATTTCCAAGCTCATTGAGTTTGATATAGAGGTGAAACCCACTAAGCTAGTGAAGGGACTAGGTCTAGCCAAACTCATGGCCAAAGAAAATTGTGAACTAATGGGAATAAACTTCACATGTGTCAAATCAGCAAAGGTGCAGACTATGGTAGCAGCAGAAGTAGATCAAGATCATAAGGACATTCCATCAGTAGCTAAAAACATATCTGCATGTGAGTGGTACTCAGGTATTATTCAATTTTTGCAAAAATTAAAAGTTTCTCCTAATCTCACTCCTAACCAAGCACGAGCTCTTAAGTTAAAATATGTCAAGTTTTGCATAATTGAAAAACTGTTGTACTGGAAAGATCAATCTGGAGTTTTGCTAAGGTGTCTAGATAAAGAGGAAGCAGAGCAGGTCATGCACCACTTTCATTCCAGCACATGTGGGGACACCACTATTGGAAAACCACTGCCCACAAGATCTTAAGGGTAGGCTACTATTGGCCAGTCCTCTTTGCTGATGTATGCACTTTTGTAAGGGCCTGTGACCAATGCCAAATATTTATAGGGAAGTAGCAGCTCAAATCCTTACCCCTTAGGCCTATTGTGGTGAATGGGCCTTTCCAGCAGTGGGGTCTGGATTTCCTAGGTGAAATAAATCCATCTTCCAGTGGACAGCATAAATGGATCTTAGTAGTCATTGACTACTTTACCAAATGGATAGAAGCAGTACCCATCGGGAATGCCACTCATTAAGTCATCATGAGATTTTTATATGAGAATATCTTTAACAGGTTTGGCTGCCAAGTAAGGTAGGTAACTGATAATGCACCATCTTTTAAAGCTGGGGCATTAGTTAAAATGTGTGAGTCAATGGGCATTCAACTGGTGCATTCCACCTCCTATTACCCACAAGGTAATGGCCTGGTTGAGTCATCTAACAAAAGTTTAGTCAGGATCATCAGGAAACTGCTGGAGACAAATAAGAAAAGTTGGGATTCAAAGCTTAAGCTTGTTTTATGGGCTGATAGGGTGTCAAACAAAATATCCATAGGGACTTCTCCCTTCAATCTAGTTTATGGCACCGAGGCCATTTTTCCTATCCAGCTCATTCTTCTAGTGGCAAAGTTCTTTTAGGAAGAGGAAGATGAACCAAATGATATGCTGAGAAGGATGATGGACTTGGTGGAGTTAAAACAAATTAGGGAGCAAGTTATAGGAAAATAAGAATCCCATCGACAGAGGATAACGTGCATGTTTGACAAGAGAGAAAAAGTAGACAACTTCCAGGTTGGAGATTGGGTCCTCAAGTGGGATGTTGTCAGACAGGACAAGGGAAAACATGGAAAATTTGACTCCCTGTGGATTGGCCCTTTGGTGATAGCCTAGGTACATAAGAATAACACCTTCAAATTGCAGAATCTAGAAGGGGAAGAGGTATTTGATGGCCCAGTGAATGGGCGGTTTTTGAAACTCTACTTTATTTGAGGCTCTGAGACCTTATTATTGTAAATTAGTAGACAGTAGGTTTTTTGCTTACAGAATAAACTCCATGCCCAATGGAATAGTAAATGATAGTGTTAAGTTATTTAGTTGCTTCCAGGGAAAGGAATTTTGGTCTGGGATTCTTGGGACCTCACTGGGAGGTTCCCATCCCCAAGTAGGAGCCAGATGTTATCTCCCAAAATAAATTTATTTTTGATAGTAGGAAGAATATTCTTGTGTGATGAAAGATATGAGTATCACTGACAATTTGAAAGCCTCTGTTTTGGATTTGGATAAAATTTTACAAGTTATAGCTTTCGGTGGCTTAGGAGAGGACTATTATAGCTCATTAGCCATCGAAAATCTATGTTTCAACGGCTAAACAGTTGAACGTGGGGCAAAGGCAAACCACCGAAAGTGATTTGAGCAAGCAGAGTCAAAGTAACACTTTCGGTGACTTAGGCGAGACTACAGAAAACTCATTAGCCACCGAAAAGGGGTGCTTTCAGCAAATAAGAGAGAGAAACAAGAAAGGTTTTAATTGTCGAAAGCAAGTGGTGAGCAACATTGGGAAAAGTACATTCAGTGCCTTAGGCGAGGCTCAAAGCATCTCATTAGCCACCAAAAAGGGTCCCTTTCGACAGATTAGAGAAATTTGAAATGCAAAGGCTAACCACCGAAAGCAGGAAAATAAGCATCGGGTGTAAAACCCTTTCAACGGTTTAGGCAAAAGCTATGGCATTCTATTAACCACCGAAAGAACATGTTTTCGGTAGTTAATTTTTTTCTTTCAATGAGGTCGTTATCTACCGAAAGCAAAAGTTTTCCACAACAATGGGGTAAAGGTTTTGACGGCTTAAGCAAGAAAAACAACACTTCGTTAGCCACCAAAAGTTGGCTTTTCGGTGGCTAGCTGACAAAATATCAGAGGATGTTAACAACCAAAAAGGAAAAATAAGGAAACGGTTAGCAACTGTCATATCCGACCCTGTCAGCCAGATAAAGGATCAGTTGAGAGCATGATTACCCACTGAAAATATCTGGAAGCGTATGCCTGCGTGGGGAAATGAGTAAAAGTGGTTGTTATGTAATTGGCAAGAGAATGATCTAACTGCAAACCCTCAGTCTCCCTCCACCTGTCCAAAAGATCATCAAATAGCCACCGAATGCTCTGGTTGAAGTAGGTTGCATTTATGTGGGAAAAGAGATCTAGAGGATCGAGCTGTTGTCATCATTTTTGTGACCTCAGCTTCCATAAATGACATAAAACCCTCATAATCAGTGCCTAAAGTCTCCATCTGATTTAATTTTTGAAATTGTCATTCTCTTCACCTGAAAAAACTAGCTCTGAAATAAGCATCCTGCTAAAGCATACTACATACAAGTCTGAAAACCATTTTACAGGTACCCTGGAGATACACCCATCAAGATGAAGAAGAGTGGACCAGCTCCCAGGCAGGAGCTAGGTGATATCAGTTATCTAGAAGCACATCCATAGGTCTGCAGACTTTTCCAAGAGGTGGGCTGTTACAAATTTTGTGAAAAAATACAAGGCTTCCATCAGTAGGTGGCTGAAGCTTTTTCCCTCTCCTTTGATGGTTCAAGAGCAGTCATAGGAAAAGAGGAGTTTCTCATAGATGAAACACTAGTCAGTGAGGTAACAGAAATCCCTTCCACAGGAGAGAAATGGTTCAAGACCACCATACCAAAGGAGGTGGAATTTAGGTCGTACCTTAAGCCCAAGCATAAAGGAATCATATGGAAGAAGAGTGTGCCATAATCATGGCTGGAAGAGAACTGGCAACAGCTGATGAAGGCCATTGTGGTCTACTTGACCTGTGAAGGGAGGTATAATAGAGCAATGATCTACCATTTCAAACTCATGAATCATTTCACAGGTAAAATCCCTCTCAACCTGCCCTATTATTTGCATAGGAGTCTAGGGAAGATGGCACATCAAGTAAAAGCCTAGCCATCCAAGATTGTTGGTAGGCTGTCCCACCATGGCCTTATCCAGCTATTGGTCCAGGAGCTATTGAAGAGAAGAAGCATGGCTTGGCCTTATTTTCTATTCTCGAATGGCCTTGGGACAGGCCTTCAGTCAAAGGAGAAAGGGAAGTCTCTTGCCAATAAATCCAGCACCCCAAGGAGTGCGAGAAGAAGGAGGAGGTCCATTTCCCCAACAGTAGCAACAGAACAACCTCCCTCCTCTTCCAAGACCAAGAAGGAAAAAAGGACTTTATACTTCCGTGAGAAAGGTCAAGAGGCAGAAGCACGCCAGGAAAATGTCTTAAATATTCCCTATTCAAATTCTGAGGAAGAACAAGAAGAGGATGCAGCCCTAGCTCTACAAATTGTACCAGTATCTGAAGCATTTCCATCCCCCACACCACAGGAGCAAGAAGAACCAACAGAAAGGGCTTCCTCCAGCAAGCCTAAAATTCAAAGGATCAATCAGCTACTAAGGCAGGTTTATGAAATGGAGGTCTTGGAAAGAGAACTAAAGAAAAACAATGAAAACCTAACTAGCAGAAACAAATTATTACACAAGTCCTACCTGGAGCAGAGAGAGAGATACATCTTCTTGAAAAGACTGAACACAAGATACCTAAAGGATAATACCAGATTATACAGGTTGGTTAGGCTCCAAAGGCTGCAGCTGAAGGAAGCCAAAGAAAACCCTAGCAGTCACCTCGCCTTATCAACCCTAGCTGAAGCAGCCATCAGTCTCTAGCCTCCTGAAGCTAGCCAAGGCATTGTTAACGCTCCTAGCATGAAGCCTGTAGAAGAGTAAAACCAAGCAAACAGGCCTGCAAAGACATTTTTGATGAAAACTTAATAATTTTGGTAAAATAGGGATTTCGATGGCTTAGGCGGATGATGGAACAGTCCCTTAGCCATCGAAAGCGTCACTTTCAGCAACTAACAGGTCCGATAGACTGGTTGCTTAACCACTGAAATCAAACATAGGATTAAAAGCAAGTTTTGGCAGACAGAACCAGTTTTGGGCAACTAAAGATGGTTTATGGATGTGATCTGAAGGTAAAAGGTGCTGAGGGACGCATCAGAAAAGGGATTGTGTGAGATCCAATATGACATAACCACGCCAAAAGACACCAACCATAGCTATTAAAGAGAAATCAGTGGTGTAACTGACAGAGGACTAGCAACAGTAATCACTAGCAATTACTTTAGTTATTTAATATTCACTCAGTGAACTAAATATTCATTCTAGTTAGACAAATAGTTAGGTAGGGTTTCAAACCCTAATTTGCAAAAACTGTTACTTTTGTAAAAGACAGATCCAGGTTTTAGGATCTACATATTTTGTAAAAGGCTATAATTCCTAAGACTATTTTGATAAAAAAGGGTTCGACTTTAGGGATTTATAAGCCTATCTTATTGTCAGCTTCTCATCTTGTTCATTCTGGAATATAAGCTCTTTTGTTATGATTTGTCCAGCCATCATCTCTGTCTTTACTGTACTTATGCCTAAATGTGTATTTAGGTTATTTTCAAGTTGATTAATAACTAATATCTGTCATCCTATTGGTGTGTTAATGTGATTTGAATTATAAGTACCATCGTTATCAGGATTTAGCCATTTATATGCATCTATTTTGTATATAAGTCTGCCAGCTTGATGAGTTCTCCATCCTTGCACCTTATTGTCAAACTACTGAACAAGTTGTAACTAAAAGCCTTGTAATTGAGTGAGCTTCATGCATGTCTTGAGAGTGGAAGGTTATATAGGTCACCTGACTTGATCCATATCAGAAAACCCTAAAAACATTTTAAGTTACCAGGCATCCTCGAGCTACAACCTAGAGGAGTTTCCTGGAGTGATAACAGTGGGTATCTTTGATTTTTGGTGTGTAGGTGCATTGGATTAGTATAAACCTGATTGAAAAATTTCAGCCGAACCCAGTTCGTCGTTTGGGAGAAAATGACTTCAAAGTTGTTCTGTTCAAAAGGATGCAACACCGTAAAATATTGCCCTTTTCCCGTTCTTTGTGGCTACAACTCCGTAAAACCTTTCATTTTTCCCATTTCATGCAGCTACAACTCCGTAAAACCTTTAATTTTTCCTATTCTGTGCAGCTGCAACTCCGTAAAATCTTTCATTTTTCCTGTTTCGTGCAGCTGCAACAACGTAAAATTTTTGTCTATTTTCCCGTTTTAGGCAGCTGCGACTCCACCAAATTTTCCTCTAAATTTAGTGCTCTTTGGGCTGTGACTTCACCAAAATATTCACCAAATGCTTCACTAAATTTAGCAATCTTTGGGCTGTGACTCCGCCAAATTTGCCGCTAATTTTAGCGCTATTTGGGTTGCGACTCCACCAAAATCTTCACCAAATTCTCCACTAAAAAATAAGCTGTGACTCCACCAAATTTCTGCTAAATCCTCTGCTAAGCAGCTGTGAATCTGCCAAAATTTATATTAAATCCTTAACTAAGCAGCTGTGACTCTGCCAATTTCTGTTAAACTCTCAATTTCTTCTGGCTGCAACTGTGCGAATGGTAAAATGAAGAAACAAGTGAATGAGTTCTTCTAGTTGGATGCTACACAGGTATTGGGTTGCATGAGGACATGCAACAAGTTCAGTTTGGGGGAGATGTTGGGCCCTAGAATTGTCCATTTTTCCATCACTTATCGACATATATTTCATCCATTTTCTTCCCATTATCGCCCATTTATCATTCCATTTTCCATCCATTTGTTGTAACTGTGCGTAAAACAACATACTACTTCCACTGATGTTTTAAGTGGTTAATAATGATTTTTTTCCTTTATCTTTGATGAATTGAAGACTATTATGCATAATTTTACCAATGATGGTTTGTGGAGTGATTTGTCACGTACAAGACACTCATAGCCAGCTGTTACAGCCTTAACCGAAAATGCATTCCAAATAAGAACACCTTGATTAGCGTCTCGATTTGCGGGTAGATGGAAATGAATCTCGAAAATTCAAGACATGGGTTTTGTGCGTAACGGCCTCATTTACCTGAATCTCAAGGAAATTGCCAAAAACAATCACGGTTTGTGATATATAGGTGGTTTTTCAAGAGGGTATTTTCCAGATTTACTATTGCAGTCGGTTCCAAAGTTGTTAGCAGTTACGACAATGTTTCAACTGTTACAGATCACAAGTTGGGGGTTCAGTTCCTCATTTCCATGAGATAATTTTATGCATAAATATGTAATCAATCTCATTGAGGGGGGGAGGAAGAGAAAGCAATGTTATGATGTAGGATTTGATCCAGATCTATTATAATCATTCCATTCTGATAATACATGTTGGCAGTTTCTTAATTATGGAGTTGTGGACTTTCATTGTGGAGATCTAGCTCTGCTCAGTGGAGGAAGGGCCCTCTTCCCTGAGCAGATGCTGGTAGTGTTGATTGTAGGTGTTTTATTTTGCAGATTTGTTTATTATTTAGTTCATGCTTTCATTCATTAGATTTATCATAGTTGTTTTATTATTCAGTTCATACTTTCATTCATTAGATTTATCATAGTTGTTTTCTTGTTAATTCATCTTAATAGATCGTTGGCCAACATAGCATTTCTTCCAGGTTTATGTAGTTAGATATTGCTTTGTAAGAGTTGATTTTTATTTCCATGTTTGAAGTGTGATTAGGCTTATAGTGTGATTTTATGAATATGATTAGGGTTTGTTTTCTTTTCAAGAAGGTGTGATCTAGTTTACAAAGAGTTTCGATTGCATACCAATATATAACAGTGTCAGGTAGAAATTTTGTTTGCATAGATCTTGCATGATGGCTTTGAAATAAAAGAATTCCTCGGGTTGATAATTTATGTTCAACACTTTGCATGTTAAGTTTTAATTAACTGACATATAGTGGGCCCAACAGGGTGCACAGTGCAAGATTGGTTGTTGACATCTAAAAAAATATCTTGAATACTTGGGTAGTATTCAAGCTCGGATGCATTAATAGCAGCTCCTTGCACGTACAAAACTTTAGTATAGTCGATATCTAACTGTATATGGGAATTCAGGGGTAGACTTCGCCAAACCTACTATGGAACTCTCCATATCGAACATGTAGCTTTAAGGACTTGAAACTAGTTTTCTAACCACAATTTTGCAAGTGCAGGGCCTCTCGGACATCCTTGAAATTTGAATACTTTAAAATTCATTCATATTTGGTCCAGAGTTTGCAGTGAATGAGGGATCGTTGACAAGTGTAATTTTGTACATCTCCATCCAAATGCGTAAGGAAGAGTATGATATCATTGAACTAGTTTCCTGGCACTTCTCAGAAGTCGATTTGACTATCCTGGCCAAATAATTTTCCCAGTTGAATAGTTTTCCTTTTATAGAAACAAATTTTACTGCTTTGAACATATCTATTCAGATGTCTAATAGTTAACCTGTATTGGTTAAACAGATGGAAATGATAATATCAGCATATTTATAAGCATTATATTGAATCTTTTTTATGACAAACCCTTTTGAATTCTTCTCTTGCATCGAACCTGTAAGTTCCTCAACTAGTTTTGGATTTACCTTAACCAGCATGGAATTCCCTGTGCTTGGTAACCTTGTCACAATTACAATCACTTCAGAATTGATTTATAGTGAAGGTCCAACCACAATTTTTCATTATGATACCTGCTCACGATAAACTATGCAACATGAAAGTGGTCTAAGAGAGGGTAATTAGGGTAATGGAAGGAGAAAAGCTCTGCTAGAGTGGTGCAAATGCGAGGTGAGTTGATCCAGGCTATGTGCGAATCTGTAAGTAGTAGCAGTAGATTAGGAGGAATAAGACATAGAGCATGAGAACTATGAGTCTGAACTTAAAGACATATCTCAAGATCAGTCTGCATCCCGTAGACTGCAAGGTGCTATATCCTTTCTCATGCCAGATGAAGAGCACCTTGGTGGTTTTTCCCATATGGGTTTCCACGTTATTTCGTGTGTCCAAATGAATGACTGGTGTGGTGAATGGTTATATGATTGATTCATAGTTGTTTTTTGTATTGTTGATGTATTCCAATCCTAAATGATTCCCACCATAGGTAAATGAATGCGTCATAGATTGAACCAACACATGTATATTTTGGTGTGATTCTTGTTATGCATTTCAACTTAGGTCATAGAGTCAATTGAAGTAAATGCAGTTGCGCCGCACCAATTGTGCCAGCTGTGAGGAAGAGCAGAAGACCAAGTCGCTCACGATGACATACTGTTGTGCTCATTCGCACAGGACCGACTCCACTGTCCAATCACCCTACTACCTTCATTGAGCCCTTGGTTGCGAACCAAGGGACTATACTTCCCCGACAATCGCGGAAACTTGGTTCTGACGGTTACCCATCTATGAGATATCTCGGGTGAGACTGCACCTGCTTCACAGGTGTTGCCGATGGGGCTTGCTCTATCGGGCCGGTATCTTGGGTAGTTGTTGGATCGGCGGGCTACGCAGGACCTGGGTTGCGTAAGTGGGGAAAAGTGGCCAACAAATGGTTCTGTTGTCAGGACCCTTGTGATTAAATCAGGGAGATGGCGTGGCACCCAATGAAGGAGGATATAGAAGACTGGATGGAGGCTAAAACACTAGAGTTTGCACAAGAAGAAAGTGCAGGGACGCGGTTTAGCACAAAAAGATGGTTGGATGATTATATATACTCTGATATTCACGAGATCTTCTTTGCCGAATTCCCTATTCTATTGCATGAATGGCTGGTAGGATTGGCATCTAGGCGGACCAACTGCCAGACAAGGTAGATTACTGAGTGGAGTGACCAATTGGTTCAAGAGGTAACCAGTGTAAGTAACGCTGTGTCAAGAGCTGTTGATTTTTGGGTTGATAGTATATTGCAAGGGTATATTACTAAATTTGCAATAGATACCATAACTTCACATAGTGAAGCTGAACGAGATTTCTTCTAAGGACTGCGAAGGAGATACTTGTTAAGTATAAGTACTTGGATAAAAGTACTTGCTTATGAGAAAGGTCTTTTGCACCTAGATAGTTGATTCATGTGCTTGGGAAGGGGCTATGCCACTAATAAGCAGGTAAGAACATGGGGAAGATGCATGGAGATGTTCCCCGGAAGAATAGAACCTGAACTCGGGGATGGAGTTCTAAGAAGCGGGAGAAGATTTAGATCAGGAAAGAGAAGGAAAACCAAAAGGGGCCGATGGAATCCTAGTTTGTTCGAAGGAAGCAAACACGAACTTCAGTCGTGCGAAGATGAAGGGTCTTGCGATGAAGAGGAGGAATATAGCCCCATCTCGGAAGGACCTGAGGATCTAGATAGCTCTGACAAGACCTCAGGGTCAAAGCACAATTATATAACACCAGCTATCCTGAGATGAGATCTAGAGTCTCATCCCCTGTAAGAACCTCCAACTCGGAAAACACTAGTCCTGAAACTAGTGTGCCTGAAGGCACACCTCAATAGAACCCTACCCCAGAGAACCTGAATGCCAACATCATGGCTGCAATAGACGTCTGGTTACCTGCATTTAATGGGAATGGGATAGAGGACCCAAAATAGCATTGGTTTCTTTGTGAAGTTGTCTGGATGGTACGCTTAGTACATAATGTCGATATAAAGAAGGGACAAATGATTACGACCTTAAGGGGTCGCGCCCTGGATTGGTTCATGAAGTTTTGTGTCGTCCCAGCCGGAACACCACAGAAGACCCTCGAGGAAATCCGAGGTGCAATGATCTCAGAGTTCAGAAAACCCAAATCAGAGTCCCAATGTATTACTGAGATTAAGGAGATTAAACAAGCTCTGGCAGAATCTGTATGGGATTTTGACCAAAGATTCAAGACACTGATGGATAAAGTAAGCTTCCAAATGTCTGATGTACAACATAAGGAATGGTTTATTACTGGTCTGCTACCACACATCCCAGGGCCACTGATGCAGCAGAAGATTGAGTCGTAGAAAAAAGCATTGGAGGTGGCGATGAAGCTAGAGGCTTCGCCTATTGCTGACAGTGCTGCCGGAATGGTCCAGATTCAGTCGCAATTGGCTAACCTCACACTACAACTTCAGGATATCAAAAAGGGGAAAGAAGGACAAGAAGATTTGTGGTGCACAAATGTAGAACGGACAGACACACTAAGGATAACTGTCCTACCTTCATGAATTATGTTGCATCTGGTGCACCTAACCCATTAAATGGGCAAGGGTTACCCTGGTGTCGTATATGCCAGTTAAGAGGTCACCATGATGAAGAATGTGTGTATTTGCAAAATGTTGTAAGTACCCCTACAAACTTATTCTGTAAATTTTGTAGATCGATAGGACATGATGAAAAAGACTGTAGAGCATACCAGCTCTTGAAAGAGAAAACAATTGATACATACTTGATGAAAAATGAGGGGTTCCCCTAGGTTGAACAGGCGCAAACCTCATACCAACCTGTGTAGTTCCCAACTAATCAGTACCCACAGCTATATGTGCTTCAACAACCATACACACAGACAAACCCGTATCAGCAGAACTACCAGTAGAACTAGTACCTACAATTACACCCTCAGGGAAGGGGTGGTGGAAACTTTAGAGGACGAGGTGGCAGAGGAGGATTTGGTAGGGGGAGAGGTCTAGTTACATGCTATAACTGTGGACAAGTAGGTCACTTTTCCAGAGACTATTTGGAGCCTACCAGGACATGCTCATATTGTAAGGTTCAAGACCATAATGTTGAACAATGTCCTCAGCTGATCAGAAAGTGGCAAGCAAGAACTGTTGCCGCACCCAACCCCCCACCAAAGCTGAACCTGAATGCAAATGCGAATGTTCAGATGATCGTGGCTGAACCGCAAGACCTGAACATTGTAGCCGTAATAAGAGAATATATGATGGCTGGAGGAGAGAAAGAGAACTCCCAAGAGTAGAAGCAGTCGCAAGTGAGACCGGCGGTGCAGAAAAAAGAATCACCGACCGACCCGAAGCAGAAAGAATTATTTTGGGATGTGCAATCAGACTTCATAAGCCCTGATGTAACATCAAGTTCAACAAAAGTCAAGGACATGCTGGAACGATTCCAATACCTGTTTCAAAATAAAGCTTCAATCGAGGTTAGTAAGATAAGACCTCTTCTGTCAATTTGGTTGATGCTAATTCAAGATAAAGATGCTATTGCAGAGCTACAAGCAATAATATACAAGATCCCTATAGTACCACCAATTGAGAAGAAGGTTAATCAAATACAACGAAAATGTAAGACTGGCCGTGAAATGAGAATGAATGCGTAGAAAGGTGACTATGACATGGACTATATTATTTTAGATCTGGGGTCAGATGTAAATATCTTGACTCGCCAAACATATGAAAGCATGGGTAAGCCACGCTTGGACTGGTCTCCTATCCAACTATGTCTTTCCAATCAGACGAAGGTACTACCCATTGGACGATTGAGCAATGTCATTGACGATGTTGAAGGATTACGTACATATGCAAAATTTGAGGTCATCAACATTGTGGATGATACAAATCCTTACCCTGCACTACTAGGGATAGATTGGGCTATAAACAATCAAACAATTATCAATTTCAAGAAAAGGATCATCTCGTTTGAAGATGAGGAGATGAGAGTGGTATCACCCATTGATCCATTCGAGGGGAAAAGATATGTTGAACTTGTTTATAATGAGGGATAGGTTGACTATCTCGATCAAATCTACAATGTTACAGCCCTGCATGAAGATCATATCAGTTCGATGGTAGATGGGAACCTAAGCTGGAAGTGTGCAATATCCTATACGTCCGATTCAGGAGAGGCTTTAGAGAATTGGCAAAATAGGTTACATGAAGTCTCCATGAGAAGGTGTGCAAGAGTGACAAGGTCTGTGCGACGGGTGGAGACTGAGTTAAGGGAATAACCCACCCATGAGAGCTTCATATACCCTTTGGATACGGCCCCTAAGACCTGTGTTAACTTTAAGCAGCTGCGACAAGGAACCCAGCAGGTCACGCACACAGCTCTAAAAATTTACAAACACCCTATAATTCAGAACAAAATCTAGCGAAACATAGGGGGCATAGTTGAGAAGATCAACGACGCTAATGCTCACCTACATAGCGTAGCTATTCAGCAAGACAAGCTACCCAGGGACGCAGAAGATAGCCCCACTAACTCCAATAGGCCAAAACAATGGAACTAAGTAAAGATCACAAAGTAATACAAAAGCAACCGTAGGGGGAAACAATTGTACAGATCACAGATATCCTAATAGAATATCAGACCCTATTCCCTATAAACGGCACAGAAAGAAAGAAAAGGGTAGAAGACTTCGATAGGATGAAGATAACTTTGCGATGGTAGAGTAAACCAACTCAACAATAGCTGCCACTAGGGCATTGTCAATATATCAGGGTGAAGCCATCCACAGAAGGACGACTTATTCTACAATATGACAGCAGAGTTGTCACACACCCTCACAAACTGAAGGCAACTTGGCTATGGCTGTATACCGTCGCACCAAAGATGGGTAGGGACAAAGCACAATTTCAGAAAATTCGATGGCACCCACATCGCGAGTTTGGTAGACAACAGTTGCCTGAAACCTTACTCCGACACATGTAAAAACAAAAAAAAGGGCCAAAAAGGACGTAAACTATTATGTTGCAGGATTGTGATAGAACCAATAGAAAGCATGAGCATTAAACCACCTAGCAGTCACATCATCACATATACCCAAGCAAGTAACCTAAAGTGTGCAAGCGGCAAGACAACTAGGCACCAAAGAAGGCAAAAAGCAAGAATGACAAGTTGGCTAGCATTAACCATTGGATCCATACCAAAGATTTGTACGGTTGAGTCACTTTCGTGGCATTAAATCAACCCAGTGCAAGGAGCAATGTGGCATACTGTTAACTCTCGACAACTATTGTAGTACTAATTGCCATTACTGGTTTGACAGGTACAGCCCGAAGTTCATCTATAGAAATTAATGGAGAAAGCATTGGAAAAGGAAACCTACAAGCGTGACTAGACCTTAATCTATTTCCAAATAAATGATTGAATGACATTGTCCGCTATTTAAATATTTGTTTCTCCACCAGGACAGTTTTTCTGTTACACACTGAGAGCACCAGAGCCGAGCTATTGCAGACCTACATCCTGGAACCTATTTTCCATCCTCTTCAAACCCATGGTAACATCCCCAGCGAAAGTGAGGCTTCAGACGCCACTTTCATCTTCGACTGCCTAATTGGGGAGGAAGTAGAAAAACAGTCAACTGCAAGCCCACAACTGCAGCCATCCCCGGAGATTGATGCAATGCCAAGAACTAAGAGGCTCATTAGAGGAAATTTGGGGTCTAAAATGGGCCTTATAAGAAAACGTGCCAAAATAAGTTTTTGTGAGTTGGAATTCAAGAACCAATAGAATTTCAATAAAATAAGTCAACCATAATGGTTGAATTGACATATTTGTCATTAAAAAAAACTACTTTTTTTGTTCGTATTTTCGACATATCTCATTGTGTTTTTACTCAAATTTCAATCGGGAGATCTCATTGGATGCATAATTGGATTCCGCATCCAACAAGCTCTCTCAATCGAAATTTGAGTAAAAACACAAGGAGATATGTCAAAAATACAAACACAAAAAGTAGTTTTTTTCTTTCTTCCTCCAAAATTAATCAATATTATTTTATTATTTTAACTATTATTTTATTATTTTAACTATTATTTTATTAATTTCCTTAGGAGGCCCATTTTAGACCCCAAAATTCCTCTAATGACAGCCAATTTCGACCCCTGGTACGCATCATATGCCAAACCCGGTCCAGGAAATACCAGTTATTCCAGGCGAGTCATCTGCACGACCGCAACCAAGGGAAAATAAACGTAAAGTTCTAGATACCTCAGACGACCGGAAAAAGATGCCTGCTGCTACCCAGGGAACTGATGATGCAGATAAAGAACTACCACCACAGGAGGATCCATAGAGAGAACGGGCCGACCTAAACTTTCCAGCTTACGTTATACCAAGAAGACTTGGTGCAGTACATGCAGATCTCCCGGTGAAACCGGTAACCACTTTGATCACACCAAGGATCCCTGTCAGCATACCTTTGTTAAAGGACATCCTCCCAACGTTGGTTGTGTTAAAACTCCAGGGCTATGACACTTGGCAACACGAGGGATTATAGATAACAGATTACATGGATATAATACAGACTGCTGACCCTACTGTCAAGGAAATCAAACCGCAAAAGTGGTTTGAGGGACTAGCCACTTCCGGCCTCCTCAACATACTGTTTATGCCTCATTTTGGCCATAGTGCACAGGACAGTATGTATGTAAAGCAGTTGCTAGTCTGCGTTCATTGAGGATATTTATGGCTAGACCGACCATACCCAATTACTATTGAACTAATAGCAAGAATTACAGGGCTCCCAAGCGAAGACAAAGACCCTTTGCCTTACCTTGCTAAGTGTAAAACTCGAGATATTTAGCGGAAGCACAACCTTCAGCACGCATGACAGGGATACGCAATTGGACCCATCCAGGATAAAAGTGTTTGGGTCGCTGCAAAAATACTATCCTGTAAAATATTTCATAAAGTGGTACCGACACAATGTTTCGCAGGAATAATAGAAATTGCAGATTTATGTGCACTAGGACATAAATTCAACTGGTTGTGGTACTTGCTCACCGCCCTGTCCCAAGATGTGATGATGGTGCAACAAAAGGAATGCCTTAAATTCTACTATTCCTGGCTGTTAATTTTGATCTCCTTCACTTTCTGGGTTGATCCCTCGAACTATGTACATATGAATGTTCCTTTATCCTGTTTGGGAGCAAAGTATCATAATCTATGGGAAGACAAGGCCAACACCAAGCATCAGGAGGATAACAATGTGGCATTATTCTTGCACGCAGAGGCACTACGCAAACTTGTCCAGCAAACCCATAGGATCCACACTGCCACTGTGCAAAGGTATGCTTCTTTTGTCAAATTTGAAGTTGATATGCATCAGATAAATCTGTTGCCTCTCAAAGGTCCACCACGGCATATACATCAAGCCAGATTCATAGTTACCAATGATGATGTGGATGCAATTGTCAAGCTCTAACCGGAAGAATGGCGTGGCCCACTTGCAGAACCACTTCCTGAAGAGCAGAATGCCGAAGAACCACCAATTCACCAAGTTCATGGTGAAGAGCAAGAAAGTGATGATACCTAGGGGGATCCATCGCAAGACAACATGGATGATGATGATGATACAGAGGGCTCAGAGAACCATCCTTCCATACGACCGCATGCTGAAGAATGCGTATAGACCCGGGGGCATCCTGAGGAAGCTCAATCATCACAGTAGAAGCAGAAAGCAGACAGAAGAGCAAACACTAACACATTCATGGAGGATGAGTTGCAGGAACTTGCCAGCTCCATAGCAAAATTCGCCCAAGATAAACTGGGTAGCATAAGGACCCAACAAGAGAACATCGTTGCCCAGGTCCAGACCCACCTCAATCACTTAACCGCAGCTATTAATGAGTTCAAGCACACGGTGGACACCAAAACTTATCGCATTGATCCTAACAAACCACTTCTCACATCGTCGTGGGAACCACCAATCAAGGTACTCATTCAGGCACACGCACTTGACGTGAAGGAAGCACAGTTACAGATATTGATAATAGCACCACCGAGATAGACTTCTCCAAGTTTCTCTTGGATGAGATCCATATTCTCCAGCAAGCAGCTGTAGTAGAACTTCGTCTAAGGAAAAACGTTGTTGCTCACCAAGAAGCAAAGCAGAAAAAGAAGGCCAAACTGTGCAAGACCCTCTTGCAAGGTAAGGAGCAGGAACTGCAAGAGCGCACCAGCTATTTGGCCGAGAAAGAGCAAGAAATATTAGCTCGAGAGAAAACCCAAACCATGTTGGCAGATTCCATCAAGAATGCCATCGCGCCATTCCCACCAGAGGTTGGGCATGCTGAAGAAGACTCTGTGGCTAAAGTATCCTAGCTTGCCAAAATCGCCCAAGATATTCAGCGCCAAGTAGAATATCTGCAAGCCCAACAGATACCAATCACACCCCCAAAGGTGCTGGCAGAACGAAAAGCAGCAGTATCTGAAACTGCTACCAAGATTAAAGACAAAGAAGTAATCTGCACAAATCCCGCAGACAATGTTGTGACCATTTGGGAAACATTACTTGAAGATGGCACAATTGAGAAAATAAGGCAGTGCATTCGTGAGCCAGACGAGTGCATCACTGCCATGAAGGTGGAAATGTGGAAACTGCCACTCTAGCAAAAGGTCCTTAAGCATGCAGAGATCAAAAACCTCCAGCAGGAAGTCCAGGCCCTCCGTGAGCAGAAAAAGGCTAGGGAAGCCAAGGTTGAGGAATTCCAGATGGCGGTTGAAAAGCTCACAGACCATATTCAGCTGATGTAGCACAAGCTTCAAGGCATATTGCAGTTAATAGAGAGAGACTCGTTGGAGCATGTACAGTCTGATTAGGTGGAGCACCTGGCCACGCAAGTAGAGGAAGTTGCGGTGGAAGTTGCGAAGATAGAGGCCCTTGTACAAGCATTCCAAGACAAGGTCTATACTGCTGAGCAAGAAGACCTGGAACCAACAAGTTTGCAATAATGTGTAGAAATGAAACCAAGGCATCCGATTGAAAATAAAAATAAAAATAAAAATTTGAATTTTGGAGGCAACCATAAACACCGCGTGTGTGTAGTATGTCGGAAGAACTTATGGCAAAGTAGTGCAGATATGACGAGACACATTCCAACTGCCGCCAAACATAATTCCAAAGTAAGTGATGACAAGTCCAAGTCCACTCACACGTGTTGACAGATCGTTAAATGCATTAAGAATATGCGGAGATTTGGCGCTTGAACCAGGACATCACTGTAGCAGGATCAAGTATGTAGAACCCTGTCACCGTGACCGTCCAGTCCATCCACACATGCGCACAGCTGTCATTACCCAAAAATGGCAACGTCGGTAATCATAGCATATCTAAGAAGGAAATCCAGTACATAGGGTGAGTGTCTTTTCCTCATAATGCCATTGGATAAGCCTACATGAAAGAAGACCCAACGCTCTCCCTATAAGATCGAGGTTCGCTTGCACTAAGCCAGTATCACTGTGTTTTGTTGCTCACCTACCCATTACAATTAAAAAACACTTGGAGAGTCTCCTGTCGAGCATCCTTGCGGGCTAAAGTTGTTATTGCAGCTTTCATCCTGTCGGGTGTATCCAGAAATAGCAAGATGAAAGATGGTGATAATCAATCAGTGGCTTCAACCCATTGATAAGCCTTTGGAGAAGTCATACTTGGCTATTAGTAGACCATTAGAATATCAGTCCTCTCAGTGGTACCAGAGCGGACTCTAGTAGGGACCAGAGACCCAGCCCATTTTGACCAACCTTACAGGGTCCGATCCATAGTCTCTGCAGTCTTTCACAAAGTATGCAGGCTTGGGAGGTGTTTGTGTCCTCCAACCCTCCAAGAGAATTGTTCCGCTCTTCATGGGATGTGGAGAGACCAAAGAGCAAAGGCCTACTTGTTCTCTCTGCTGCTGCGGTGATATGTGTCGCAATGGGGCAAGTCACTCGCCTCCACCACTCAGGATACCAAGACTTGTCCAGTTTTCAATATGGACAAGTATTCAAAGTTCATATCTATGGCAAAGAGAGTGGTGAAGAGCAGGTAGCAGAAGAGAGGAACTCAAGGAAGAACAACAAGAGAGCAAGCCGCGGCACCTACAGCAACCACCCCCAAAGCCCCAGGAGCATGAAAATGGCGGGAGAGCCAGAGCTGCCTGGATTGTTGTGTTGGAATGGGACACTAATAATCATCCCTGGAACACGAGGTAGACTATGATAAGATGATGAGAGAGTCCCAGAGCAAAGACAACATTCCCGAGAATGTGGCTCTTGATCTCCGCAACGGGTGCATTGGCTTACATTTCTAGCTCAAGTGAGCTCTGCATTCGAATCTTCCACTCCCCTTCCTCTTAAAAGGTGCTGCGAAACCAACCATGTCGGTGCCCTTCTCTCCGCTGCAGTAAAGATAGAAATTTACAGTCAGACTCGAAGAGTTCGGATAGAAATGTCGGGTTCACGCTATTATAGCTCAAAATGACACATCTCTGCTTGTGACCACTTTCCCATGATTTCGTCTCATGTCGACACTTCCATGGCGGCACTTCATGAAAATCACTAAAGGTCACTAAAAAAACACCTAAATTGGAGGACCTGTATCTTGAGTTTTGTAACTCCGTTTGACCTCATCTCTACACCGTTGGAAAGGTATTTTAGTTAGCTAAAACTTTCCATAAAACACCAAAGTCTAAAAATGCCCAGAAATGCCCTTAAAATGAGTGTTTTTGTCTATACGCGACTTTCCCTTAAGGAAACCCGCGTATGACACGCGACATGTCAGTAGTGCAACCCGCGTGTGCTTATATACGCGACTTTCTGTACTAGTAGCCCGTGTATACTTTTCGTGTACGTGACTATCTAGTTATGCAACCCACGTATTCCTTTTAAAAATGTCAAAAAACACGCCTTTTTAATTTCGGGTAGTTTGGGTAGTTATGCAACTGACTCCTTCAGTTGTAACTACTTTGTCTTCGCCCCTAACTCTTCCTTAACCATATAAATAGAGGTAGGGAGGTCCATGAGAAGAGACTTGAATTTTTGCATTATTATGCTGGAGGATTTGGAGCTCTCTTTGCCCACGCCTTTGCCCTGGCGGTCATCCCCTTGTGTTGCAGAGCTTGGAGGCTGAGTTCTTTGGAGAAGAGAAGTAGCAGAACCAGATCAAGGTTTTGTGAGGTGCTGAACTTGAAGAGAAGGTATACTTGTACTTATTTTCAATATTAATAAAGATGTGATGTCCTTCTTGTTCCCAAATCATTGTTCAATGTGTGATTGAATATCTGTTTATGATCATATGATGATGTTAATCAGATCATTATTTCATGTTTATTTGATTATCATTGCTTTATATGTGGTCATATTGGTTTGAGGAAGGTATAACTTGTTTTGCAGGTCTCTTGGAGTGAGAGGAGCAAGAAGAGGATTGAAGAGAAAGCTTGGACCAGCCTTCAGTTAATCAAGAGTGGACCTTTCTTATCTCTGAAACTTGCTTATATATGCTTACTGAACATTGTGCATCTCTCTTTCAACCCCAGTATGTTGATGGCCTCTTAAAACCCTAGCCATAGGATACTTTCCTTTACAACAGAACTGGCGACTCTGCTGGGGAGAGCCTTGTCTGTTTGGGGTTTCTCTTTATTTCTTTCAGTCTTTTGCATTGTTCCAGGTCCTTCTTGCCACTTAGGAACACTTTATAAGTTTGATAGCACACCTCCCCTGCCTTCTTAAAGCAGTTTTTGGCCTTTTTGGGATTTTTTTCCACCCATACGCGACTTGCATGACTGAACAGTCGCGTGTCTGGTTTGATACACGTGACTGCCTATACTGGCAACCCACGTATGATACACGACTTGTTAATTATACAACCCACGTGTGTTTGTACACGCGACTTGCTCTATTGGAAACCCGCGTATGACACGCGACCTGTCAGTAGTGAAACCCACGTATGCCCCTTTAAACAGTGTTTTTTCCTCTTTTGTGATTTTTCTTCTGTTTGAAGGTCTTTTGGTAGGTCTTTTTCGGGTCCTCTGTAGGTTCATGACTCTAGGGATTTAGTGTCATCCCTTTTTGGTTGTTCTTTATCTATGTGGTAAGCCTTTTATAGCATTAGGGTTTTCTCTTTGTTCTTTTCTCCCACCTCCTTTTTTGGCTTGACCTTGTTGGACAAGGTACTGAGCAGCCTTTGTTTGTAGGTTTAGATTGATACTTGGGACTTCTTGACCTTTGTTTATGTCACTCTTTTTGCTCAGTCTCTTCATTCCAAAGTTGTTGGCTTGTTTACCTTTGTAAGTCTTCTTTTTAAGAGAGGTTGATATCTAACTTTAGGGAAACCTAGGGTTTGTTTGTGGGGTGTAGAGTAGTTGTCTATTTGCTTTGCTTACAGTACTTGCTTGCATTAGTTGATAGGCTATTTTTTCTTTTGCATTTATAAAAGAAAAAGACAAAAAAACATGTTTGCTTTATATGCATGTAGATTAGTTTTTTAGTCTAGATTGCATGGCATATCATTGTTTTTGAAAAAATTAAAAAATAAAAAAGAATTTGTTCTTTTGTGGCTTTCAAGTTTTCTATAAGAAAAAAGATGAGAATAGTTTTTGCTTTTTGCATTTCAGTTTCTCTTTGTTTAGTCATTTTGTTTCAACTTTGAGTCAAAACACCACATAATTTTCACGCCATTTACCCTCTGACTAAAAAACAACCCTTAAAATAAACGATATAATTTAAAAATTACTAGTAAGTTTTGTTTTATAGGGTCATACACCAACTAGCTTAGGCTAGACTTGTGGATTAGGGAGTTTCAACTCTCCACGAGTGTTTAAATTTCAGACGTAGTTGGCCAATCACTAGGTAAATCCTTTTCTACGTTGATTGTATCTGGGAAGCTCCTCTCAAACGGGAGTCAAGCACGAGGCTGCGTAGAGACTTGGACTGAGGAGATAACCCTTCGATTCCTTGTCAAAGAGTAAACCAAGGTTTTTGCGCATCTGGGGATTCTGTCTTAGACAGGGTTTTGGGCTCAGCTACCCTGCCCATGCGTACAAATTAGGCTTGCGATTGTCCCCCTAAACTGTCAATATAGTTAAGGTAGCCTTTATTCTCTTTGACATCTAGGGTTCATACACAGGTACACCGAAAGGCTATTTTTGGTTGACCTTGGATGTACTTGAAAGGTAACCCCAGTAGAAAGTGTGGGAGGGTGGTGGGTGATTCCTCCGCTTGTGCCTAAGAACATCTACAGGGACGCCAAGTAACTGTCTATCAGCTTTCTTCTAGAAAGTATATCTTATACCTGTTTGTCTGTTTGGCTTTAGGAATTTTTAATGAGTGCTGTGTGGTTTGCCTGTACTTAGTGTGCCTTTAGGTGTGTGCTTTGTAATTTTGGTTTCCTGTCAACCTTAGACTTTGTCTCTTGGTTTGAAACTATGGCTAACACCCCTTTGAACACCAACCAAGAGATCCCCATGATGGGAACTCCTTGTAATATTCCTCTCACAGGGAATGTTGGTGTTCCTTTAATGGCCACCCTAAATCTTCCTGGATTCACCCTAGGGCTACTGGTGTGGTTGTTTTCCACTCCAATTGTCCTAAATGCTCCTTATGCTTCTCAAGTAAGCTCCTTATATCAAGGGCATCAAAACACTGCTTCCCCTTCACCTGTAGTTGATTCTCCTCCTCCTTCTACCTCATGCGGTGAAAGTACTGATACTAGTAACCAGCAGTCTAAAAGGATTAAAAGAATGAGGAATAGGAAGAAGGCACATAAGCAAGGGGGCACCCGTTCAACCTTTGCAAGTCAAGTTGAACCTCACCACCCAGGCTTTGCAGTCCATGTTGGGGGCACCCATCCAACCTCTGCAGGTCATGTTGGATCTAAGCACTCAACCTCTGCAAGTCAAGTTGATCTTCACCATCCAGCCTCTATTGATCATGCTGGTGGGATCCTTCCAACCTTTTCAGGTCTTGTCAGATCCAGTTACTCAGCCTCTGTGGTTCATGCTGAGGGCACCCATTCAACCTCTGTTGTTCAAGTTGAACCTCCCCATCCAACCTCTGTTGTTCATGTTGGATTCATCCACCCAGCCTCAGTTGTTCATGCTGGGGGCACACACTCAACTGCTGCAAAGCATGTTGATCCTAACCATTCAGCCTCTGTTGTTCATGTTGATGGTGCCCGTCCAACCTCTACAAGTCATGTTGGACCCAGTCTCTCAGCCTCTGCAAGTCATGCTGGGGGAAGTCTCTCAGCCTCTGTGGTTCATGCTGAAGACAATCCGTCGGCCACTGCAAGTCATGTTGACACTGTCGAAAAGACTATCCATTCAAAACTTCAAGCCCAAGTTCCCTTGTAAGCTTTGTGAGGGAGACCACCTTACTTATAAATGCCCTTCTATCGCGGAGGTGCGAAGAGTCGGGTTTCATGGTCATCTTGTTTTTGAACATTCTGAAGCTTTTCAACAACCAACCTCTCTTAGTCAGGTTGGACCCAGTCACCCAGCCTCTGTAGTTCATGCTGGGGGCAAACTCTCATCCTCTGCAGGTCATGTTGAGACCAAACAGTCATCCACTGCTAGTCATGTTGACACCGTTGAGAAAACTGGTCGTTCGAAGTGCAAACTTAAGTTCCCTTGTAAGCTATGCAAGGGAGATCATCTTACTCACCAGTGCCCTACTATTGTAGAGGTACGAAGAATGTGGTCCAAGACTCAAGAATTTCCTTCTCCTGAACAACCTCTAGTTTCTCAACAACCTACTCAACCTTTGGTTGATCAAGTGGTCGAACCAATCTCAGATTTGGTCGATCCCACTCTTTTTTCGGAGAGTGATCCTGATGTGATTGAACCAATGTCATCTTTGGTCAATCCCATTCTCCCTTCAGAGAGTGACTTTCACGAAGCGGTTGAATCGATCCCAGTATCGATCAATCCCACTCTTCCTTTGGAGAGTGAAGTGTCTGCTAGTCACATTTTCTTCACTGCCAGTTCATAACTTACTGAACAAGGGGGCACTGAACTCACTTCGGATCAACCCCCACCAAGTTCTTGGATTGCTTCCTTTGATTGGGATAGCCTAGTTGAGCCGCTCCTTCCTTCTGATGCACCTTTCTAGATAAAGGTCAAAGTTGAACCATATACGACTGCTCGTTGTGTTGTTGATGAAGGAGCCTCAATTAGTATTTTGTCTTCTCGTGCTTGGCGAGGCATGGGATCTCCCAGCCTTGTGTCGACTGCTAGTCAGTTACTAGTGTTTGATAGAAGAACTTGTATAGCCTTGGGAATTATTGCTCAAACACCTGTTACTTTGGGTGGGAAGACTGTCTTAGTTGACTTCATGGTGATAGAAGACCCCTTGGACTTTAATATGCTCCTTGGACGTGATTATGTCTATGCCATGCAAGCTGTGGTGTCAACATTATTTCGTGTGATGTACTTTAATCATGGCGAAGAAATTGTCACTATCGATTAGTTGGATTTTCTTGATCCTTCTCCTGACCCAACTAGAGACCAGGTCTTTCCTTTATTGATTCCCAGTGTTTCTATAGACACTACCCCACCATAGGTGAACTATGTGGCCTCATGTCCTTTGTGTTCAATTGCTACTGAGAAGCAACCTCTGTTTTCATGCTTACCTTCTTGGGACTTGGTCCCAGCAGTTGATCGGGTGAGTCATCCTATACAGACTGTAGAGCCTTCTCTCCACTCTGTCAATCCATTTGAAAGTTTAGACATGTGTCCTATCTCGAATGATCTCCTTCCTTTGGATGAAGTCTTCCTAGAGTCTTTGATACAGTCTGACCTTCTTTTGGATGTCGGTTCAGTTGTGACTAAGTCTAACCCTGATTTTCCTAGTAAGCCTGACCTTTCTTGTTATGTTGGTCTTGTTGAGTCTTTTGACTCTTCCTTCGAACAACAAGTCAGTGATCCTGATGAGTTTGATTTTTCTTATGAATTTTTCAACTCCTGTGATATTGAGTTTGTTCCTGCAGACTCTATCTCCCTTGTTGATTTTTGCTCTCCTTCTAAGGTTGATCTTACTAATTATAAACCCTTGAGCCTTGGTTCTATAGAATCTTCTTCGGTTGATTCTGCCTTGACTTTACCTTTTGTAGAAGATAGCAAAGTCACGTGTGTTTCTACCAAAGTGACATGTATCAAAACTTTTCTTCTGAATATGATTCTGATGTTGTTGTTTCTTGGAGACATGATTCTTAGTTGGATTCACAACTTTTTACTGGCCTCACCTTGTTGTTCAAGCTGTAATTGCATTTGCATGTGCCCTGCTCGCACTTATGAGCTTGATGCTGGCTTCCACGCTTTTAGCTCGTTGTATAAGCCCTCATCTTTGTTCTCATCGTCACTAAGCCTTGTATCATTTTGCCTTTGCAACTTGACACAT
>LPNX011087007.1:370668-492922 GCA_001517045.1 Pseudotsuga menziesii | reverse complement strand
CGAGTAAACTTGTTCGTTCAGGCTCGTTAAGAATATGTGAACGGGCATCCACATTGGTGGTAGGTTATCTCTTTCTCGGACCATGTGGAATAATACGAGAAATGAACACTCTCTTTTCTTCGGAATTGAGAAGAGTATTCTCAGGCATAGGTTTATCTCTTTTCCGGACCTGAGGGACTAAACTTACGGAAAAGAAACCCCTGGTATGAGCTTAGTTTTCTCTTTTTCGTGCTCTGGACCAAAACATGAAAAAGATTTCGAGTGTACTTTATGTCTTTGTCATGCTCGTTAAACCCTAAAGAACAAAACATCGAGTTTATTGTTGTAAGCCCCATTTCTCGTAATCAAATGAATCTTTCCGAGTGATCTTGCTTTCCTTCACACTCGTAAAACTCAGGCTATATGCTGCTTTTGACGGAGCGTTGGGTAGGTGGTAATTTAACCTTTTTTGGACCTTCCTGACTAAGTATGAAAAAGGTGCGCCTATTCTTCTTCAGAAGTTAAGAGAGTTCTTCTTTGGTATGTTTTATACTTTTTCGGCCTCAGGAGACTAAATTGTACGAAAAAGTACCCCCCTAGAGTCTTCTTTGGAGTTTTCAGACTCTCTAAACTATGAAAACACCGTCGAGCATGTACTAGTTCGGGATCGTAAAATCCACGAATTAGTGCTTTATCAAGCATTCTTCTTTCTTTTCTTCGGGCTTGCCAAAAATGAATAGGGTCCCGAGTTTGCTTTCTTGGACTCGTTAAACCTTTACAAGAGAGAGGGGAAGGGAAGTTCATTCACATGTTTTTTACATCATGGCAGCAAGTCTTGTTTCCTTAAACAAAGCACCAGTTTTGAGTCTATCAATAGTTGGGTCCTAGTTTTTTGATCTTATCCTGATTCAGAGTTTTTACTCCTCCAGTTGGTTTCTTTTCCAATTATATGGGGAATCTGTCAATGTCTCTTACATTGCAGATTTGTTTCGTTGGTCCTTTTGTGTCAAAAGATGCCTAAGTCACTTTTGTGTCGTGCTCACTGTTCAAGGATTAAACCTTTGTTGGCCATTCTGCAGTTGTCTTGACCTTTTGTGTCGGCCATTCCCTGGTATCAGTTCATTACATCATGTCTTCAGCATTTCTTGTCGTGAAATTCAGTACCAATTCCAGATCCAATTAGTCTTTGACTTACCTCGTGTTGGATGATGAAGGATGCCTTAATGCCTTCCTTCCAGTGAATCTCTTCCTATCAACTGCAACACCGCTTGCTCTGGGAACGAGATTCAGAGTTTTATGACAGTACCTTGGGAATTGTAGTCATCAGTGACAATTTTCCTCGCTCTTGGATAGTGGGAATACCTTAATGTCTCATACTCAATGGATTCTTCAAGTGTTCAACTTCAAGTCCTTGTAATCACACTTTTTAGAATGTACTAGGTACCTTAGGGACCATTTTCATTAATGGTAGTTTCCCTCGCGTTTGTTAACGGTTCTTATTATTGGCTGGTAATCAAACGGTTTCCTCCATGTTCGACTTCAACTCCCTTTATTCGCATGGTAAGGATTCGTACATTTTTTGGGCGGTTTGGATTGAAGACCTTGGGCCGACAGTAGCATCATCATTTTTCTATTTGCCCAAGTTGCGCAAGACCTTGTTACATTTTATATGGCATTTTGCTGAGACATAGATCCACCTTGTATTTTTGTGGCTATGATCGATTGTTGAGTATGGATCCACCTTGTTCATTTGTGGCCATGACTCCTTTAGATTTGATATGGTGCCTTTTTGCATATTAATTTGGCAAAGATGGATTCCATAAGGCTAGCTTTATCCATTGCAGATTCGAAGCAGTGGTAGGTACATCACATGAATGTGAAGTGTGATTTCCTAAATGGATATCTCACTGAGGAGATTTACATGCAGCAACCTGAACGGTTTGTTTCTAATCCATCTTTAGTGTGCAAGTTAAAGAAATCATTGTATGGGCTCAAGTTAAAGAAATCATTTCATGGTTCTTTGATGATTATTGTCTTGTATGTGGATGACCTTCTGATTATAGGAAGTTCAAAGAAAGAGATTGCCTCCTTGAAGGATGCAATGAACCATGCATTTTTTATGACAGATTCGAGATTGTTGAGCCAATTCTTGGGTCTCGAAATTGCTCAATCCCAACATGAAATCAAAGTACATCAGTCCAAGTATGCCTTAGATTTGCTGAACAAGTTCAACATGAAAGATTGCAAGCCAAGCAAGACTCCATTCCTTTCAGGATTTAAGCTTGAAGAAGCAGGTTCTTCTCCTATGGTAAATAATACACTGTATATGCAGTTGATTCGGTGTTTACTTTATCTTACACACACTCGACCTAATCTATATTATGCAGTTAGTATGGCTTCGAGATACATGGATCAGCCTCATGAGATCCATTGGAGAGCAGCCAAAAGGATCATAAACTTTGTTCAATGAATAAGAACTCATGGGATCTTCTACAAATAAAAATTTGATCTTGAATTGATTGGGTTTACTGACAGTGATTGGGCAGGTGACAACATAGATCGAAAGTCTACATCAGGTTATGTGTTAATGCTTGCAGAAGGACCAATCAGTTGGTCAAGTAAGAAGCAGAGTGCCATAGCACTCTCATCTATAGAAGCAGAGTATAGAGGAGTTGTAAATGCAGCAACTCAATGTTTGTGGTTACATGGAATACTTGGAAAATGTGGCTTCGAATCAGAGTTTTCAACTATTATCTACTGTGATAATCAGAGCACCATTTGAATCTGCAATGATCCAGTTCAGAGACAGCAAACCAAGCACATTGAGATCTATATGCACTACATCAGACAGCTTGTGCATGATGGTACCATTCATCTACTCTTCTGTACATCTTCAGAACAAGTAGCAGACATCTTCACCAAAGTTTTTTGTGAGAAGACATTCAGCAATCTCGAATCACTACTGGGGATTTTTTATCATGCTGTGAAGCATGATTGGTGACAAGATTTCCAAATTTTGTTTTCATGTCCATCTTTAAGGGAGGGTTTTCCCACTGGGTTTTTGCCTCTTTCCTTGGTTGTATGGACAAGCAGTATGTAAAGGGTGACTAAGCCTTGTTGCTAGGGCCTATAGTTTTCTGATATTTACTCATAAAGTTAGGCTTAAAGGGGGGTTTTAGAATAATCAACCCATAGTTTCCTACCTTAGACATTAATTTAATCATTTTTTTCTTATTACCTAATTTCCTAGATTCCACTCTATGCTAGTTGCCTTCTACATGTCCTAGAAGTCAACACATGCTAAAACTGAGTCATGGAGCACTTGGGAAACATCATGGAAACCCATTTTAGCATGTATGCTTTATTCCAAATTCTTCAAAGTGCATATCTGTTTTTTCTATAAAGCTTCATTGTTTTATTTATGATTTAAGGCAAAGAAAAAGCTAGACTAGTTGTAACTACCTTGTTTTTTACCATCAATCTCCCTCATTTTCTCCAAATAAAAGCATGTATGAGTTGTCTTTCCATCCCTCTTTAGCTTGCCCAGTTGATTTAGCCAATTCGTGAGCATCTACCTAGATTTGGAAACTGCTTTATGCATCTATGGGGGATTTGACTAGTTTTGATAAGCCTGCTATTTTACTATTTCGAATGGCATCTTTATGCATTCGAATCTCTCATGTAATTATATATTACAGCAGCCTAGTACTTCATAAATTTGGCTATTGTACACTTACTCAATACATATTAGTGTTATGCTCCAATTTCAGTCTCCTTTGGTGTTAATTTTGCATGTTTGATTAGCAATTTTGTGAGTGTAATTGTTCTATCTCTTGGGTTCAATTTCCACATCCAACACATGGTGAGAGGAAGACAACTAAGATGATGAAAGATAAACCAAGAGAGTGAAAGAAAGATAAACCAAGAGAGTCCCTTCACTCTTGGGGATGTGGAAAAATGGTTAGGTTAGCCTTCACTCAGTAAATGAGTAAGTGAGCTAATCTTGATTTAGGTCAAAAATGCATTTTTTTTGGCACATGGTATTTGGTAGCCCACAATATTGTTCCAAAGTATTATATGTAATGAAGTTTATAAAATGAATTGATATACTCCATTGTAAGAGGGGCATGGAGGTGAGTCGATGAACTACTGACTTTTGCCAAAGGTAATTAAATCTTCATAAATGCTATTTTTTCTCCCCAAAGGATTTTAATTGGTAAATTGTGGAAGCTAGAGTAGAGGTCGGCGAGATCAAGGTCCGTTGTTATCAAATAAAAGAAGAAAGTAAACGCTGCGTATAGCCCACGAGAAACCCTAAATTATCAAGAAAACCCACAAATTTTTCTTGGTCACGTCAAAAGGAGGAATGAACTGTTGCTGCGTGAGGAAGCCAAGAGACATCTAGTTTGGATTTGGTGGAGGCCGCTGATAATGCTCAAAGGCCATCGTTTTTTCCGAGATCGTGGGAAAATAAAAGGGATCTTAAGCTGTGTGTGTTGGAGGTCGGGGTAGCCACAAGGAGGAGAAGAGATCCCTTCTTTTGGTTACATTTATTGCTTTATATGATTTGTAATGGCGGCGATGATGAATTAGAGAGTAAGTGTATCAGAGAATTTTGAACAATTGCGAGATCTATTCCTCAGTGACTTTTGTACACGTTCAACGCCGTCTAGTAATAAGAGGATCGCTCTGCTTATATTTTGTGAATTGTGCAGTGGGCTATGGTGGACTAGACTGTCTGAGAGCAAAAATTCGCAGGCCAGAGCGTCATTTATTGTTACCAGAAACGTGAATACATGAGCAGTTACTATGAATAAGTGCAGTAAAGTTGTGAAAGAAATTGTTGATGAGATTGATGGTGGATCTGATGCCAGTTCTTTGTGGATCTGATGGTCGTGCTTGTGAGGACATACATTTGAAAGATAAAGGAGATCGATGCCACTGAAAGTTTCCAGTATTGTGAGAAACAAAGCATGGTGTATGAAAATCCAAGCATTGTGAGAGGAATTGCATGGACCGGTGAGATGTGTGGAGAACTCTGATGTATCTTGGAACGTGGTACTAAGCATTGGAAGATTTGTCGGCTTTTGGAGTGCATGTCTTGGAATAAAACATTTGATGGGTCTACATTTTTGGATTCAATTGGCTCGTGGATGTGTAAGAGGCTACAATTTCAAGAGTGACCTATGAGTGAGAATGCATGGATAATCTATGTTATTTGGATATTGTGGAGTACAAGCGGTGGCAAAATTAATGGTAGGAGCACTACATCGAGTTAAAGATGATGTAGTGAGAGAAAGTATGGATGGTGTAACCACATTGTATCCCCATGTATCATTACAAAAACTGGATGCCTAGATTGGAGAGAGCGGTGGCATAGGTAGAATGGCAATGCAATTTGATTAATAACATTAATTAAAAAATAATAATTTGGAATTGAAAATTATTTAATTTATGTAAATGGTTGTATGGTTGTAATATCTAGTTAGACTCATAGAATTAGGTAATAGGGGGAGGGAATCCTTGGTAGCTCACCATTAAAGTCATATAGACCTAGGTCATAAGGGGGCATGTGAGATTCCTCAGTTAAAACTTTGAGAGGGGTTGATGATTATTCCAAGTTAGGTCTATAAAAAGGCTTGACATACTCCATTGTAAGAGGGCCCTGAAGGTGAGTGGGTGAGTTCACTTGGCTCGGCTTGTGTGTTCATGTTGATATGATTATTCTCTTGCATTTACATTATATGACCATTCAAATCCCAACAAAAATGTCATTTCCACATTAAAATGGAAGTTCCAAGCATGTTCACAACATAGAAGAGACCCTAAAATTCATAAAGAAAATGCTCCACTAAAATCCATAGTCAACACTATTAGTTCGCCCACATACAAGCTTGCAAAATACATGGAAAAGAAGCTTAAGAAGTTGGTTGGACATTCATCCTCTTACGTTAAATATTACTTCCACATGATCAATAAATTAATAAATTTGAAGGTTTAAGATCATGATCTTCTTGTGAGCTTTGATGTGGTCTCTTTGTGTTATACCAAAATCCTGTCATCATCATGTGATAAGACCTTTGACATACCTATTTGCCCTTAATCCCAGCACTTGGAGTGGAAACTCATACCATTTTGTCAATCTTTCACAAAAATGCTCAGCACCGCGCTTTCCCTTTGTCCAGGAGTGGTACCTTGTTCGCACCACCTATCCCTTGTTGTCCACAAGCAGTGCCACCACTTATGGCCCTCAGTCCATAAGCGTTTCTTACCAGAACTGCTCTGTCATTGAAGGAGAAACACGGTACCCTAGGTAAAAAGGGAAAAAGAGAAGTTTCTCGAGGCTTCTAGATGATAAGCCTCGTGTCCTCCCTTATCCCTATTATTGTGGGTCAGTTGAGCTCGAGATCCCTCATCCTAGGATCTTAGAGGCCACCTCAGCCACTAATCTCTCAACCATCCCTATCCATTGATCCTTATAAATACAAGCTCATGTCCATGGTTGAGAAGATAACTCTTAAGGTATTGTTATGTTGTTGGATTGATTACTTGGCCCAAGCCATTGAGGAGCATAGAGAGAAAAAGTCGGAGCTTATGGGGATGAGAGTGCTTGGTTTCATGGAGATGCAGTCAACACTAAGGCTTGGTTGTAAACTTCTCCATTTTATCTTAATGCAAAGTTGATTTTCGTCCCACATTATTGTTGTTGTTTGATTTCACATGTATGTTGTTAGATTCCTTAGTCACTAACATGGATCAATAGATTATATTCTGGCAGCTTTGATGTGTTTGCATGTTTAATCTGATTGTAGGTACATAGGGTTACTATCGAAACATCACATTCCACGTATCTACGGCATCCAGGGAGGGTCTTCAACCTTTGTCCTTCATTTGTTCTGGATTTGAACCATTCAGACCAGTGGAGCACTTTACTATCCGCAGAAGGTGAAATATTCCAACTAACACTTTGTCCACAAAACCCCCAATTGATAGTCCTATTAGAATAACAAGGGATATCACTGATGAGATAATTGCTCATCTAGTTTCAATTTGTTTGAAATAAGTGTACTTTAGCTTTTGAGGAAATACCTATGAGAAAATTGAGGGCGTGCTGGGATCCCCTCTATCACTTATTGTTGCAAACTTATATATGGAATGGATTGAAAAATAAATCATTAGATTCATTCCCTCCAAAACTTAAATTATGGAAAAGAATTGTGGATGACACCCACATAATTTGGTCTCATGGGAGAGATAATTTTGAAAAATAAAAATCACTTGAATAACCAAGCTAAGAGCATTAAATTCACAATGGAAGCAAAGAAAAACAATTGCATCCCTTTCTTGGATATCCTTATCTCAAAAAGACACGATGGTTTAATCACTCATCAAGATTATCGTAAAAAACTCATATGGATAAATATCTTCATGCGGATTCCCATCACCACCCATCCCAAAAGATTGGGATCTTGAGTATTTTGGTCACACAATCTTTTAGGATATCAGATAATGATCATTTGGAGTAGAAACTTAAGCACCTCGGTAGGATTTTTTGAAGCAACAACTATAAGGAACATCAATTTAAAAGGGTTGTCTTGAAATCTAAGTAGGATCGCCTCAACTCTCAAGATCCATTTGAAGGTAAAACTATCATGCTTCCTTATATCGAAGGAACCACAAACATAATTGCTGAAATTCTTAAAAAAGGAATAAAGTTGTTTTTTCTCCTCATAATACTATAAAAGACTTACTTGATTGTGCTAAAGGCCCTATTGATCGAAATCCTCATAAATGCATCTACACCATTCCATGTGCTTGTGGTAAACAATATATTGGTAAGACTGGTAGATCCTTCCAAACAAGGTTGAAGGAACAGTGTGCATATAAACAGAAATCACATAAAAAGATTGGACCTGGCTAAGCACTCTTAGGACACAACCCATCTTATTTGTATTGACAAAGCTCATATTTTTGCTAGAGTTGACCATTCCGACTAGAGTTGAGTTTGAGAGGCTATTGAAATTGAGCTTAACAAGAATAATTTCAATAGAGATGAAGGTCTCGGAATTAATGATACTTGAAAGCCAACAATTCTCAAAATAAAAATTAGAAATCAAGTTGGCTTGGAAAGTTAAGTTCTTGAGCATATCCTTTATTTATATCTCAAATTATTTTCTCTTTTCTAACTCATCTCTCAACCTCTTGATGATGATCCTATCCTAATGATCGAAACCGATCAAGGACAAATCATTGATGAACATGGTTTTCCTTCTAGTTCAACATACAAGAGATTAACACTAATGAGGATATAGAAATGATTGTTCATAGGAGCTATGGTGCACTACATCATTTCCAAGTAGACCATCAATCAATTGTGGTTGAGGTTGAAGGTAAGATTGCTAAGCAATCTATTTCTATTTTGATTGACCTTGGATCTACTCACAATTGTGTTGATCCTGGAATTGTTGAGATTTGTGCTTTTGAAAAGAGAGCATAGTAAATAATGGTTGGACCATCTAGCCACTAGAACTAAGATAAAAGTTAGTTAAGTGGAGAAATATCCATTGGAGATGGATAGAATCTTCACATGGGAAAATCTAAATATTTTTGCTCTTCGTTCTTATGATGTATTCATTGGAGTGGATTGGTTGGAGAATGGTTTTCCAGCTTATGAATGCATTGATGAAGAAGGAAACCTAAAGATAGCGAGAGGCATTCCAAAACCAATTTTTTTAGGGAGATTTCAGCCTTGAAGCTAAAACAATATTCCAGGAAAGGTTGTCAATTGTTTGTAGTCCATGTATTAGAAATAACAAAAGACAAAAGTTCAAAGTTGGAGGACTATCATGTCTTGTAAGAATTCAATGTTGTTTTCCATGATGAAGTTCCAAGACTTCCTCCAAAAAGGGATATTGATTTCATAATTGACCTAGTGCCAAGGGCTACAATTGTGTCCAATAAACCTTAGAGAATGAGTACCCCATAATTATTAAAGTTAAAAATGTAGTTGAAAGAGTGTTGGAAAAGAAATGAATTCATCCAAGCGTGTTTCTAAGGGGAGCACTCATGTTATTTGTAAAAAAGAAAGATTGAACTCTAAGGTTGTGTATTGATTATAGGCATATGACAAAATTTATTGTGAAGAACAAGTATCCCCTACCTTGGATAGATGATCACCTTGACCTAATGAGAGGGGAAAAGGTATTTTCAAAAATTGACTTAAGGTTTTTTAACCATAAAGTAAGATTCAAGGAAGAACACATCCAAATAATAATATTTAAAAGAAGTTATTGCAATTATAAGTTCATGGTGGCACCATTAACTTATAGTAGTGCATCAACGTCATTCACGTGTCTCATGAATAGCATTTTCAACAAGTACTTGGATATATTTGTGCTTGTCTTTCTGGATAATATTCTTATTTGTTCCAAGAATGAAGAACATTTAAGAATGGTTTTGTAAGTTCTAAGAGAGCATAAATTGCATTCAAAGTTAAACAAATTTGATTTCTATAAAAAACAAAGTCATTATTTGGGTCACATTATTTGAGAGGAGGGAATATATCTGGATCTAGAAAAGATTAAAGTCATTATGAATTGGAAAACTCCAAAGAATTTAATCTTAATGGGTCTTATTTGGTTATTATAAAATGTTCGTTGAAGGATTTTACAAGGTTGCAAACCCAATTAATTATTTTCCAAAGAAGGGAGTCACGTTTGAATGGACAAAATAATGTGAAGAGAAATTCCACTTTTGAAGAAGCTTCTTACTAATGCTTTTATTTTTAAAGTTGTAGATATAAAAAAAAAATTTGTGGTGTGTACATATGCATGTAAATAAGGAATAGGTTGAGTTCTTATGCAAGATAATCGTGTGTTATACTATGAGTCAAGAAGAGTGAAAGAACATAAAAGGAACTATGTTACCCATGATTTAGATCTTACTGCAATAATGCATACTTTAAAAATTTGGAGGTACTATTTGATGGGAAGGAAATTTGAGATCAAAACTAACCACTATGGTTTGAAATATTTGTTTGAGCATCCAACCTTAATTGCTAGACAAGCTAGATGGTCGAAATTTCTGTGTGAATTTGATGTTGAAACCAAATACATAAACCATAAATAAAATAAAGCGGTTGATGGACTCAACAATAGAATGCATGAAATGCATGTGGCAACCATTAACATTTTCCAAATAGATTTAAGGAAAAGGGTTATTGAACCCATTGTTGAAGATGAACACTATGTTCAAGTGAAAGATAAATGACAACAAGATAATTTGGAAAAGATGTATGAAGGTTATCAACTAGAGGATGTTGGCCTTATTACCTACAAAAATAAAATGGATATTCCTAATTTTACATATTTGAGAAGAATTATTACAGATGAAATCCATAAAATTGCACGTTCTAGACATATAAGCTACTGAAAAATTATTGCTACAACAAGAAAGCAATGATTTTAGCTTGGGATGAAGAAAGATGTTGCTGAGTATATTTCCAAATGTATGAGTTGCTAGAAGTTGAGGATGAACATCAACACCTAGTAGGTTTATTACAACCTTTGTCAATTCTAGAAAATAAATGGAAAGTGGTAACCATGGATTTTATTACCGAGTTACCAAATACCAAAAAAATATGATTCTATCATGGTTGTGGGGGATAAATTATCTAACGAAACACATTTTTTCATGGTAAATCCATTCGCAAGACTAATGAGATAAAAATAATATTTATGAAACAAATATTAGATTGCATGGGTTACCCAAAGCAATTGTATCTGACATGGATACCAAGTTTACATCTAACTTTTAGAGAAAAAAAATTCACAATTTGGGTACACAACTGAATTTTAGCATATATGGGACAACAAAAAGATAAAATCGTGTGATTGAAGACATGTTTTGCATATATGTAATGGATAAACCCTCCAAGTAAGATGATTATATTCACTTGGTATAATTTGGATATAACAATGGGAATCAAACATCATTGGAAATTAGTCCATTTGACAATTTATAGGGAAAAGGATGCATGGAAACATTGAGTTGAGATAATCTAGTGAACATAATTATGGGATAGAAATGTTCAAGGATTGGAGCAGCAGGTTGTAAGTATTATGCATAATTTAAAGACAACCCAAGACATGTAGAAAAAATATGTAGATGAAAACAAAGTGCACAGGGACTTTCAAGTTGGGGATGTTTACCCCCGAGTGAGGTCAAGGAAGAGTCCTTGAAGCTTGGAAGTTGTTGCTCCAAATGGATATCGATGGCCACCCACCTATTCCACTGAATCAGAGTAGTTTTTCTAGTTTGATATATTTTCAGTTTAGAGGACTACTCTAGACGGATATTGCCACCCACCTATTCCACAAGCTCAAGAATTTTTTTTCCAGTTTGGCAATTTTTATGTATTTTTGTTTCCAAAACTTTCGACGTCATTTTGAGTCCCTAAACGAAATTTTTTGGCGATGCCATAGTCCAATCCTAGACAAAGGCAGGAATGCCAGGATAAATGTGTACTTCTAGACTACACCTTTCCAATGATCTAACAAGCACCCTAAATAGAGACCGTATGCAAAATTTATCCCCCGAGAAGTTGACACCTCAACGAACCACCTCGAGGCCTGCAAACATTTTTACGGTTCATCTCCTAGGGTTAGGTTTTAAATTTTTAGGGTTTTTTCCTTCATTTTTATGATAAAAAGAACCTTCAGCCTCATTTTGTAATAATCTTGTGATGAATGAGCATAGATGCCACATCTCTTCTCATAGATATAACTATCACTATTCTAGCTGCTTTGATTTTACAGTATGTTCTTTTCATTCATTTAATATATTTTGAGTTTACTTCACTATGTTCCTTGCAATATATGTATGTGTGGGATTATATATATGATCTCTCATTTTGTTCTCACATAAATCCAAATAAGTGGTATTATAGAAATATGTTCTTTGATTGTTTATTGGTGCATGTCCCCAGCAAGGTCATTGTTTAGAGAGTTGGGTCTTGAACTAGTTTTTCTTGGGGAAGACCACTCTTGCATCCTCAAGCGACCTCCCATGGTACAATAAAAGAGAGATGAAGTAACATGAGATCCTATTAAGATGTTTCTCAAGAAATCCCTCACATGACAAAGGAACAATATTATAGAAAAAATTTCCTAGATCCTTCGATGAATGCCTATAATAATGGATGCATCATAAGGAAATCACTTTGGAGGAGCCACACCCTTTAATGTACAAGTTAACTTATGATATTCCTTTGTTTGAAGTCCATATCGATGTTGATGCACTAGATAAATGGTTGAATATACTAGAAGGGTATTTCTCTATCCACAAATTTCCAACAGGGAAAAGATCACCTTCGCGCTCCTTAAGGTTGTTCCCCATGTCAAAAGTTGGCGGGAAACTTATTGTGACCAAAACTCAACAGAGGAGTATAAATTGTTTAAGGCTGATCCCACTTGGGCCTCTTTTAGATTCCATTAAGGAACAATATTACCATGTGGGAAACTATGATGACCATACACAAAATAGACCATTTTGCGTCAAGAGAAGGACCAAGCGATGCCAGAGTACACCAACAACTTTCATATATAAATGCTCAAAAAGATGGGTATCAGAGAGTCTGAGTGAAACCTAGTTCTGAAATGTCACAGTGGCATATATTGGTACATACAAACAAATATGGAATTCCTAGACATATATTCACTAGGATTCACTTATCGGTATGTTGTCAAAATAGAGCAAAAAATTCTGCAAAAGAATGCAAGAATTTGGACTTGGGAATCCACCATAGAAGCAAGGAAAGGGAAACCCTGACATGTAGGACAAAGGAAATCATAAGGACAAAAAAACCTAAGACAACTAGTCCCAACCACAAGCAAAGAAGGTTAACATAAAGACAAAAAAGGACGTTGTAAAGTGGCAAGAGTTCCACAAAAACCCCTGACACAACATTGATGAATGCAACTAAAAGTAGTCATTGGTAGCTAAGATCAAATCTTCAGAATCAAATCTTGGTTCCGAATCCAATTCAGAACCTAAATTCACAGTCATAGATAAAGGGAAGCAAATCATTTATGCATGACCTGGTGTCACCGTCGCTACCACACAAATTCATCCAAATAAACTAGAAGGGTTAGAGGCAGATGAGTGCCTCTTCCACTCACAAATGTGGGTGAAAGGGACTGATCTTAGAAGAAGTCATCAAGATATTGAAGCTTCCAACAACACCACACCTGAAAACATACACTGTAATTGGTCTAAACCAAGGATGAGGTATTTTTGTCAGTCATCAATGTCGTCTACCATACAACATCAAGACTTTCAAAGATCAGGTACGGTGTTATGTGGCCCCACTTGAAGTCTATGATGTTATTTTTGGGTATCCATATATGTGGAAGCATCATGTTGTATATGAGTCATATATTCGTAGTGTCATTGTCACTTCAAGAGGAAATATCTATCATATACCAAATATTGTTGCACGTACCCCAGTCTCTTTGATCTCAACCAAGTAATGTAGGAAGATAATCTCCCAAAATGGGAAATTTTCCCTCTTCACAATTTCCCCTAAAGGTGAACATTAGATCATATAGACCTCCACAAACTATGCACAAGGCCCCTCTACTCAGCAAAAAGAAGAAGAACGTAAAGAAATTGTTTCCTTGACTACCGGGGTACCTCTACGGTGCAAGGCCACACATTCAAGGTGATCCTCCAAAAAGAAACCATCCACACCAATTCAGACCAAGGATAATAAGGCAATCAAAATTATTGAACGGATCCAATGCATACATTAACAACATTTACAACCCTATCATTCTGCCAAAGAAAGACAACCTTTTTCACTCAATTTAGCACACATTTCTCCATATCATAAGGGACTTGACGCAATGGAGACCATTGCTTCTTAACGGGGGAGGCTTAATCGAGATGGGTATCGATGGCCACCCACCTATCCATTGGATCAAAATAGTTTTTGTAGTTTGGTTGGTTTTTTTAGGTCAGAGGACAAATATAGGAGGATATCAGTGACCACCCACCTATTCCACAAGCTCAAGGCAATTTTTCTAGCTTGCGTGTTTTTGTATATTTTTGTGTCCAAAAATTTCGGGGATGTTTTGAGGCCCTAAATGACTTTTTTTGGAGATGCCACAATATATTTATAGGAAAAGGTATGACTAGATAAGTGAATTGTGTACTTCTCTTCTAGACCTTTCTAAAGAGATACTGAGCACCCAAAACCGAGACTGCATGCAAAATTTATGCCCCTGAGAAGTTGGCACCTTAACTAACCACCTCAAGGCCCACAACCTTTTTGATGTTTAGGGTTAAGTTTTTGATGTTTAGGTTTCTTCCTCTCATGTTTATGATAAAAGGCCCTTCAACCTCCTTTTGGTTTGGTATGGAAGGATAGTTGATTACTCTCATTTTTGTACTTTTGGTTGTGATACATTTCTCATGTTCCTAAATAAAAAAAGGTCCAAACTTGACCCAAAATCAAGGAAATATGTTTTTCTCTACTATGATAATACACTAAATAGGTATATACTTTGGGATCCTACTGACCACATGGTACATATTATCTTGGATGTTATTTTTAATGAAAATTCCATTCAAAGGAAGGATGTATAACAAGCACTTGATATCGTACCTGTTGAAGTAGAAATGACCAAAGATAAAAAAAGAAAATGAATCTTTTGATCAAAATGCAAAGTAACTAGTTCAAAAACCATAACTTAGAAGATCTACACATCTTTAAAGACATCCAAATAGGTATTCTCTTGATTTTTAGTCCTCTTTTACTTTTTTAACTAATGATAGTGAACCCAATTCATTTCTAGAAGATAGAGAATCCAAAAATGCCAATAAAGGGAGGAAATCCATTCACAATTAGATGAAAGCACTACACAATAATGAAATGTGGGAACTTATAGATATTCCACCTGGAAGAAAGGTCATCGGTAACAAATGGGTGTGCAAAGTAAAGAAGAAAAATGATGGGGTTTTGGAATGCTATAAATGTTACTTTGTGGAAAAGTGTTATGTGCAAAATCCGGTTATAGATTTTAATTAACTATTCTCTATAGTTGTGAAGCTAACTACTATAAGATTGTCACTTGCACTTGTAACACCATAATATTTATATATATAGCTGTAATTTTCACATCTAAGTTTCAACCAATGGTGTATTTATCAGCCACCAAAGTAGAATACATTGTAGAAATTAAGGCCAATGAAGAGGCACTTTGACTAGAGCTAGTATTGTCTGAATTTAAGAGAATGTAGGGGAAGGTTACTTTTCATCGTGACAATCAATTTTGTATTCACTTAGTGAATAATCCACATTCCATGATTGCATGAAACATATTGATATTAAGTACTGTTTTATAAGAAAAGTGGTGGAATAAGGTAGGATCTTGTTGGAGAAAATTGATAGTCATGTGAATACTACAAACATGCTTACAAAGCTAGTTATGATAAAGAAGTTTGACTGGTGCAAAAATTATTTGGTCTTACTAGAAAAGTGATGAAGGTAGCATTGGGTATTTGGCACTCAGATAAATAAAAATAAATAAATAAAGCATAGGCAAGTAATTTTCTGTATATCAACTGCAATTGGGAGAATGTAGGAGGTGAAGTCAATTATCCAAATCTATGATATTCTCCTACATAGTGGTACACAATTATCTAGGGGTTCGGGAGTAGAAACCCCTAGATAAAAAAATTTAAAACCTTCATATGTATCAAAATTCCTTCTAGAACCCTCATAGGTATTCTATAAAAGGGAAATGAACCCTTGTATTTTGTACATAAAAAATGTAAAAAACATCTTCTGAGTAATAATAAATTTTGAAGTTTCCATTGCTCTATCATTTTACCAACTCGCAACATGGTTTCCATGTAAATATCGTGTTCTATTGTTAGTGTTTCTTGGTTGCAATTTTTTTTATGTTAAGCTAACATTTGGTATTAGAGTTGGGTTCTTTGAAACTTACTGGATTAGGGTTTTTAGTGAGTGGGAGCTATAATAATGACAAGAGGTGTAACCAAGTTTGAGATTGAGAAGTTCGATGTCAAGAATTTCTCTCTTTGGAAGATAAAGGTCGAGGATTTGCTGGTTCAAAATGAACAAGCCCTAACCTTGAAAGGAATTGTACATAAACCTAATAGCATGATATATGATGAGTGGAAAAGGTTGGACAAGAAGGCAGTTTCTACAATTCATTTTTTCATAGAAGACTATGTATTGTTCAATGTTGTTGAAAAAATGTATGCAAAAATACATTAAGAGAAAATTGAGAATCTACATGAGACTAACTTGAGAACATATAAGGTTTTCCTAAAAAATAAGCTTGATCACCTGAAGTTGCAGGAGGGTTCATCTATAACAAATCATTTGAACGTGTTTAATATCATAATCAAGAAACTCGACTTGGTTAATATAAATGTGGAGGATGAATATATAAAAATAATTTTGCATTGTTCCCTCTTGGACACCTGAGATAATTTGGTGATGATCATCACCAATGCATCATCAAGAAATCTAATTTTTGATAATGTGGCAGAATTTTCCTTTCATGGGAGAAAAGTAGAGATGAAAATGGTCTCTTTAACCCTCTATCAATGAAGCCCTATTTGTGAGAATTCAATATAGCAAGAGGATTCTACAAGGTAGATCCAATCAACATCTAATTCAAGAGGATAAAAGATGAAAAGAAAGTGTTATTATTGTGAGAAGTTAGGGCACTCGAAGAAGGATTGTTGGAATCTAAAAAAGGAAAATAAGGATGAAAATAAAAATTGACCATCAGCTAAGTACAATACAGTAGATTCAATAGAGATGACAACATGTAAGGCCTTCTATCTCAACAAAAATAGATCTCTTTTATATGCTTTGGTTTTGGGCCAAAGTGCATCTTTCCACATGTCTCCACATAGATATTGGTTTGTTAAATATTAGCCCTTTAATTGTGGGTTGGTATACTTGGGTGATCATCATATTTTAGACGTTATGAGAAGATAAAAAATGAGGATTAGGTTAGACGGTGGCAAAGAAAAGTATATATGTGATGTATGGCATGTACCTAATCTACAGAGGAATTTTCTCGCAATCAAGATGATTAATAAGTTGGGGTCTTCTACTACCTTTGTTGACAATCATTACAGAATCACCAAAGGATCCCTAGCAATAGAAAAGGATAATATTATGAGACCCTATATCATTTGTTGGTGATACAATGACATACTTGTTAGAATATTGAGAATATGGATAACATACAACAAAACATTTAGACTAGCATGTAAATCGATAGAAAATATATACTAGTATAGCATTCTATCCATACAAGAAACATTAATCATTTAAGAAATAAGAGACAAGATAACAATACAGCAGATATACGTGGTAACAACTCAAATGGGGAAACATCTATGGGAAGGTTTGGTATTTTTTTTCTTTAAAAATATCCAATCTTACAAGAGAGATCCACCCCACATATGATCCACAACTTTTACAATAACATCACAACATAATTGAATGGTCCATCCAAAGTATCTCCTTCACCGCTATTATATACCAAGAGGTATGGAAGAAGAACATCCCAAAATACACGTGGGATAAATGATTTTCCACCTCTTTATATAATAGATGGTAATTGGAGAGTATTTCTCCATGATGCATTTGGGTTAACTACTTTTACATAAGATTATGTGGGTTAACTGATTTTTGAAACTTATTCATTGTGATATATTTGGAACAATCCCCACTCAGTCTATAAATGGTACAAGGTATTTTATAACTTTTATAGATGATTATTGTAGAAGAGTGTGGGTTTATTTTTTTTTAAAATTGGAAGCCTTTGAGAAATTCAAATATTTCAAGGCGCAAGTAGGGAAAATCTTGGGAAAATATGTTTTATGTCTTAGAATAGAAAATTAAGAAGAATATTTCTCCAAGGAGTTTGATAAGTTTTATATATAGGAAGGAATCAAGCACCAAAATACTATTCCACATACTTCATAACAAAATGGCATTGATGAGTAGATGGATCACATAATCATGGAATATGCAAGTAGCATGATCAACACATTTGGGTTGGATAATGGATTCATAGAAGAGGGCATTAATACATCTTATTATCTTATTAATAGGTCACCACAATTGCGTTGGATGGACATATTCCAGAGGATTTTTGGTCACCCACCACATTAACACAACTATTTATGTTATTAATAGGTCACACATAACTGTGTTGGATGGAAAAATTCTAGAGGGATATTGGTCACCCACAACATTAATAAAACTACTTATGTTATTAATAGGTCACCCAAAATTGCATTGGATGGACAACCATGTTGGATGCATTTTCCCATGTGCTTGAAGAGAAAGGTCTAAACTTGGCCCAAACTCAAGGAAATATTTTTTCTTGGTTATGATAATAAAATAAAGGGGTATGTGCCATGGGATTCTACTGACCATAATCTCATTGCTAGCTATGATGTAATTTTTAATGAAACATTCATGCAAAAGAAGGTGATACAATAAACACCTAAGATGTACCCGTTGAAGTAGAAATGAGCGAAGATAAAAACGAAAATGAAGCTTCTAGTCAACATGTAGAGAAATAAGTTCAACAACCACACTTAGAAGAGTTACATGCCCCAAAAGACATCCAGATAGCTATTCTCCTAATTTCCAATCTTTTTTTGCTTCTTTAACTGATGAAAGTGAACCGGCTAGTTAATTTTAGGAAGCTAGATATTCTAAGAATATAGATAAATGGAGGAAAATCATAGACGAGGAAATGAGAGCACTACACAAGAATGAAAGACGAAAACTTGTGGACCTTCCACCTAGAACAAAGGTCTTCGATAACAAGTGGGTGTACAAAGTAAGGAACACAAACAATGGGTTGTTGGAATGTTATAAGGATAACATTATGGAAAATTACTATTGCAAGGGTTTTAATTGCACTTGTAGAAGTACATGATTTAGAGCTGGAGAAACTTTATGTAAAAATTACTTTAATGCATGCCGATATTGAAAAATATATTTATATGGATCAACCTAAGCGATATAAAAAAAGATTCAAAGAGATTTTGGTTTGTATACTCAAGAAATATATGTATGGATTGACATAGGAACCAAGGATGTGGTACAAAAAGTTTGACACATTCATGAAGATCCAACTTGTTTCAGTAGGATTGAAGAATACCATTGTGCATACTATAAGAAGTTTGATGATGGAATTTTTATTATCTTGGCATATGTTGGTTGTAGGTCCCAACATGAATAAAATAAATAACCTTAAGTGTCATTTGGCTTTGGCATTTGAAATGAAGGACCTAAAAGAAACATACCAAATTCTAGGGATGACAATATATAGAGACATAACATGTAGGAAGATTTGGTTAAAATTCATACATAGAAAAGATTGTGCAATAATTAAATATGAAGAATGAAAAACAAGTTAGCACTACACTTCTTCCACACTTGAAATTGTCTTCCGGATAGTGTACTAAAATAGAAGCAAAAAAAATAGCACCTAACTCGATATCACCCAAAGAGTGGGAGTTTTTATCCGGTTGATGAAGAAGTTTGGTAAGGAACATTGGACTGTAGTGAAGTGTATATTGAGATACTTAAGGGGCATTTCATATGTTTCTATTTTCTACATATTGAAATATTTGCAAATCAAAGTTTTTGCGGATTCTGATTTTGGTAGAGACAAGGATGTAGAAAGTTGACTACATAATATACTTTATCTCTTTCTAGTGGAACTATAATCTGAACATCTACATTGCAACCAGTGTTGGATTTACCAATCACTTAAGAAAAGTATGTGGGAAAAACTATGATGTTGTCGAAATGCAATTGAAACCCTACTTAATTCATACTAGTTGATGTTAGGAAATCCCATTAAACCCAACCATAAGCTTTTGTTGCATCCAATTTGAGTAGTACACCATTGTATTTGTTGTAATTTTAAAAATTGATTGCTTCTTGGACCACTATTAGGTCATCAATGATTTTCCTACTAGCCACAAACCCACTATGTTCTGACTGTACCATTAATTTTTTTTAAAAGGATTTAATCTAGAGGATGTAAATTCAGTGATAATATTATAAACTATGTTGCATATTGATATTAGTCTAAAACTTTTTAAGTTCAAGGAATGAAATATTATTTTAGTATTAAAATGAGAAAGGTATAATTTATAGCTTTTATCGTATAACTTTGTTTTAATGGGTTCTTCCACTACCTCTAACATGTCTTTATGGATTATATTATGCATTTGTTGAAAGTATTTGATGGGAAATCAATCCACTCCAAGTGCTTTGTCTCTCTTCCTTGAGAATATTGTTAGTCCCCGAGATGTTCAAGGCTACTTTGGAACTATGACAGGGCATCCGTAAACTTATTCCTGTATTTGGAATTTTGTTGTTAGATGAACATAGCGTTATAGCCAAATTTGACACTTCTCTGTCCATGACAAAATTTACATGGTTTGGTCGCATGGCGACACTTGTATGAAGACACTTCATGAGGTTATTGTATCTCACCCAAAGGACATTTTATGGATGGAAGATTCCTATTTGGGACTTTAGTAGGATGTCCTTACCTCATTCATGGTTAATTGCATAGTTAGGAAGCTGATGAACACATTTGGAGACCAAAACACCTCTTGATAACCCTTGGAAAGCCTTTTTCCAATTGTTTTCTCATACACACTAGTTGCATATGCCTCCAATAGCTTGTGACACACTATTTTTCTTTGTTCAACTAGCATGTACCTCAAAAATACATGAAAAATATTAAAAAATCTTGAAAAATGGGCAGTTTGGGTGGTTTTGGAACTATCTCCTCGACCCTTTCTTCTTCATTTTATATATAAGAGAGGGAGAGGGGACAATGAAGGGGATATTAGCCCATTGTAAGGTTATGTTGTAAAAATTTTGACTCATCCCCCTCACTTATGCCCTAGTTTCCATTTACCCCTAATGCATTACTTGGAGGTTGGGATTCTTGGAGGAGAGAAGCATGATATCCAAAATGAAGGCTTTATGAGGTGCCTTGATTGAAGGAAGGTACTTTCTTCATTCATTAATAAAAAATTTGACATTATTCCCTTTTCAAATCAATGTGTATGTATATCTTATATACATACACAGTATTTTATATGCCTATTTGTAGAACCTTATATGGCTGTCTGTCAACCCTAGTATGTTGGTGGTCTCACCCCAACCATACGAAAATTTTCCCTAACGACAGAAATGTCGACTCTACTAGGGAGAATCCTATCTGATTTAGGGTCTCCAAAGACTATTTTTCTAGTATATTTGAAGGTCTGAGTTTTGATTTCAAGTTAGGAACAATCCTTGAGTCTTTTTAGACACTTTCCTTGGCATTTTAGGAGTTGGATTTCCTCTTTTTTTACAACTTTCAGTAACCACATGCTTGTGATAGATCTTACATTAGCATTTTTTCTAGGCACACACTGATGCAGAGTGTTTCCACTTGCTTGCCACATGCTACTGTGCATGTTGTTCACTAGCGTGTCCCTCCTATAAGTGATTTTTTTGCTTTCAGAACTATTTAGGATGGTTTTGGTTGCATTTTTTGGAGTCCCTGTTGTTCCCAAGTCCATGTAGGACCCCTTGGAAGTTATGTATTATCTTGTGACTAATATTAATTTGTATTTTATGATGTTTTTGAAGCATTTTGGGCTTGTGAATAAACTTGGTGCTTAAACTCCATACTTGGGATATCTTTGGTTTGTATGGTACTTTGATCAACTTTTTTTAGTACACATAGACCATGTGTGAGTCATCTCTAACTCTTTAAAGGTATGCTTTCGATACTTTTCTTGGCCAGTCTTGTTGGTCAAGGTATTGTACCAAAATAGTTAACTTTCTTTCTTGTTCCAAGTTTCCTTCCATGTAGGGTGTTATCAGTCCTTGAGCTAGTCTAGGATCCTGATCTTGTAGGTTTAGTACAGAGTTTTAGATCACTTTGTTTTCATATCAGATTGATCTTACTTGTTTTCATTTAGTTTCTTCTTTTCATCTTAAAATAAAAATGAAAATACAAGTTCTTACTTTTGTATGCATCTTAGGTTATCTTTTTAGTCATAGTTGCACATGCATCTTTCCATTTTTGAAAAGAAAAAGGATATTGAATATGTGGCCTGCATTCTTAGTTTTGAAAAGAAAAAGAGAAGTAAAAAAATTGCATTTTGAATATCTTTTTCACTTTCCAAGTTGTTTATGTCTATAAGTAAAAACATCACTAGTTTCTCTACCATTACCTCTAGAGTAATCATAGCCTCTAAAAAAAGAACGTTTAATATTAAAATATATTAATAACTTTATTTTTTTAGGGACAACACCCACTAGCTTAGGCTAGTGCTTTGGATTAGGGTTAAGCTGTAAAGTATCCAAAGCAATTAAACTCAGATGTAGTGGCCAATCTTCAGAAAATCCAAGTTTGTAAAAGGTGAACCAGAAATCTCCTCTCACACAGGTGTCAATCACGAGGTCATGTGAGGTTGAGTAAAGGATATAACCCTATGATACTTAACTAAGCACACACTAGAGTGTGTGTTAATTTTTGGGACTTACTCAGTACCTCCTTTTGTCCCCGTGTGGTGTCGGTGATGTTTGAGTTTCAGGCTTAGCTACCTTCCCCATGCGTACCGACTAGATTGACGATTGTTCCTCCGAACCCTCTTTGCAATACTGGTAGCCTTAGTATCTTGACCTTAGGTATCTTACATAGGTGATGGTGTAAGGTTATTTCCACTATAACTAGGATAGACATTGCAGAAAATCCCTCACATTCGATCTAGGAAAGTGGTTTGGTGATTCAAGCACTTGGACCTAGGAAGGTGTATTGTGGACCCTGAGTAACTGTCCTTCATCCTTCACTGGTATGTTCTGGGCTATGATCATACTATAATATCCTTCGGAAGGCATATGTTATATGTTTTCCTGGTTTGGATACTTAGGACTCTTTCTAGTGGTGTTCTCTTTGTGCTGTTTGTTTTCAGTCAGCCTTATAAATTTCTTTCTTGTTGAATCAGAAACTATGGCTAGTATTCCTATGGACACCAACCAAGGGACCCTTGTGCAAGGGGATTCTCGTGCTTCTCTATTTGCTGGTAACATTGGTGTTACCTTGATGGCCACTCTGAATCTTCCTAGATTCACCCTTGGATTGCCAACTTGGTTTTTCTCCACTCCGACTATCCTGAATGCTCTTGATGGTTCTCAAGTAAGAAGCTTACATCAAGGGAATTAAAAAATTCCCACCCCGCCTCACCAATAACATCATCTCCTGCTTCTTCTACCTCATGTGGTGAAAGTATTGGTACTAGTAACCACTAGTCTAAAAGGAATAGAAGGAGGAATAATAGGAAGAAAATGCAAAAGAAAGGGACCAACCACCCAACCTCTATAGTTCATGTTGAGGGAAAACGCCTAGCCTCTGCAATTCATGGTGGGGACATCCACCTATCCTCTAGAATTCATGCTGAGGGCATCCACCTAGCCTCTAAAGATCATGTTGGGGGAAAAAAATCATCCAATGCAAGTCACGTTGACACTTTTGAGAAACCCAAACATATAGGACGGAAGCCTAAGTTCTCTTGTAATGTTTTCAAGGGATATCGCCTTAATCACGTGTGCCCCACTATTGCAAAAGTACAAAGACTATGGTCTGAATATCAAGGATCATTTTCCCCTGAAAAACTTGTGGTTTCCCAACACCCTATTCAACCTTTGGTTGATCAAGAGTTGAACCAATGTAATATTTGTTAAATCCCACTCCCTTTGGAGGGTGATCAACATCAAGTGGTTGAATCGATGCAATATTTGATAAATCCCACTCTTCCTTTGAAGGGTGTTTTGTCTACTAGTCATGTTTTCTTCACTTCCCATTCAGAACTTTATAACAAGGGGGAAATCGCTTCACTCTGAATGAACCCCCGCTAAGCCCTTAGATTGCTTCCTTTGATTATAATAGTCTAGCTAAGTCGTGCCTGCCTTCTGTTGTGCCTTTTAAAATAAAGGTTCAATTTAAACACTACATGGTTACCGTTGTATTGTAGATGAAAGAGCCTCTGTTAGTTTTCTATCCACACATGCTTGGAGAGGTATGGGACCTCTCAACCTCGTGTCAACTGTTAATCAGCCGCTAGATTTTGATAGAATACCTAGAGAAACTTTGGGAATTCTTTCTCAATCGCATGTTACTTTGGGTGGGTAGAATGTCTTAATCAATTTTATGGTTATAGAGGACCCCTTGGACTTAAATATACTCCTTGGGCATGATTACATATATGATATGAATGTTGTGGTGTTTACACTCTTTCATGTGATTTATTTTCCTTACAACGAAAGCATTGTCACTATTGATCAGATGACATTTGTTGATCTCTCTCATCACCTGACTTTAAACGAAGAATGTATTTTGTCAATTCCTAGTGTTTCGATAGAAAATACCTTACCATGGGTGAATTACGTGGCCTCATATCCCTCAGGTCCAATTGCTACTGAGAAGAAGGCTCTGCACTCATGCTTACCTTCTTGGGATTTGATCCTAGTAGCTGACCAAGTGATTCATTCAATGGGGAATTTGGAGATTGCTCTATACCCTATTGATCCAATTGAATGTTCGAAAATGTGTTATCTGGGATGATATTCTTCCTTTAGATGAAGTTTTATCAGAGTCTATGACATAGTCTGACATTATTTTGGATGTTGACCTAGTTGTAATTAGATCCAACCCTGACTTTCCTTTTGAGTAGCATCTTACTGATGATCAATCCTCATATATTGGTACTTTTGAGTATTTGGACTCTCACATCGAGCAATAATCCTGATGAGTTTGATTGTTCTTGTAGAATTTTTGACTCCCGAAAACAATGAGTCTGTTCCTGTAGATTCCATCACCTCTGTCAAATTTATATTTCCTATTGAGGTTGATCTTGTTGATTGTAAATCCTCAGGCCTTGGCACTATAGAGTCTTCCTCGGTTAACTCAGCCTTGTATATGCCACATGTTGAAGATAAAAAAGTTTCAAATGTTTCTACTAAAGTGACTTGTATCATATCTTTTCTTCTGAATATGATCTTAGTACTGTTGTTTCTTGGAGACAAAATTCTTAGTTGTATTCACAACTTTTTACTGGTCTTGTTTTTATGTTTAAGTTGTAATCACATTGGCATATACCCCACTTGTTCTCATTAGTTTGATGCAGGACTTCATGATTTTAGATCATTATATAAGCCCTAATATCTGATCTCAACGTCACTCGGCCCTGTATAATCTTGCCATTGCAACTTGAAATCCTTTACCTAGAGGAGACACCTCCCGAGTGTCCTTATCTTGCTCATGTTCCTTGCACTATGTATAGGTCTATTCCTTGTGCATGGAACTAGTTTCGCTTGCGCCTGACACTCATTGTCTCATGTTATGAGAATTCTTCCAACTCTCCTTCGAGCTCGTTAAAAATAGGAGGCCACAAGTTGACTTTTTCGGGCTCGTTAAACCTTTACAGGAAAGGTATATGGAGTTGTATTTAATCTCTAGTTAGACTCCTTAAACTTGAAAATATTGTCGAGTCATCTTGTTCACTTCAAACTCGTTAAAGGACTTCAAGGAACATCCACATAGGTATAAGTTTAACCCTTTTCCATACCATGTGTATTACTTATGTAAAAGGAATACTCTAGTTCATTATGGCTAGAAGAGTACTACCTGGTTTAAGTTTATCTCTTTTTCGGGCCCAGGAAACTAAATTTATGAAAAAGGAACCTTGTTGAGCTTATTTTTTCTTTTTCGTGTTCTAATTTAAACATGAAAAATATTCTAAGCGCTTTTTATGCTATTCTCGTTCTCGTTAAACGCTAAGAAAAAGTAGCAACGAATTTATTGTTTGTTGCCCCATACTCGCAAATCAATGGAACAGCATGAGTGACATTGCTTTCCTTCACATTCGTTAAACTAAATCTTTTTTCTTGTTATTGAAGGAGCATCCTTTTGGTGATAGTTTAACCCTTTTTTGAACCTGGAAGACTAACTACGAAAAATGAATACCTTAGTTCTCCTGAGCTAAGAGAGTTCTCCACTGTAGTATTTTATACTTTTTCGAACTTTGGAGACTAAATTTACGAAAAAACCACCCCTTAGAGTCTTCTTTGTCATTTTCAGACTCTCATAATGTGAAAACATTGTCGAGCATTTACTAATTTAGGATCATAAAATCCATGGATCAGTATAGTTTCGAGCATGCTTTAATTCTTTTTCAAGCTCATTAAAAATGAAGAAGGTTCCTAAAAGAGAAGGGAAGGGTGTCGAATGTCTTTTTCTATAATGGCAGAAAGTCAATCGTGTCGTTAAACAAAGAACCAGTTTGAGTCTCTCAACAATTGGGTTCTATTTTTTGGCCTTAGGATAAATCCTAATCTCGTATTTATCACTCCTCTGGTTGGTTATTCTTCCAATCATGTGGAGAATCTATTAATGTCTCCTACATTGTGGATTTGCATTGTTGGTCCCTTTGTGTCTAAAAGATGCCTGGGTCACTATTGTGCCATGCTCATTGTTCAAGGATAAAACCCGTGTCTAACATTCTGTAGTTTACTTAACCTCATGTGTCGGCCACTCTCTGGTATTCGTCCATTACATCATGCCTTCGACGATCCATTTTGTTATACTTTGTCCCAACTCTAAATCAAATCAATCCTTGATTTTCCCTGGGTTGGATGATGGAGGATGCCTTAATGCCTCCATTCTAATAGGTCTATTCCCATCTACTTGAAATCATCTTGATATGGGAATGAGATTTAGAGTTTTAACAGTACCTTTGGGATTGCAGTCATCAGTGGTAGTTTCCCTTGCTATTGGGTAGCAAGAATACCTCAATGTCTCCTACTCGATGGATTCTTTAAGTGTTCGACTTAAAGAGCATCTATTCACACCTGTTAGAATGTAATAGGTGACTTGGGTTCCATTTTCATCATTGTTGAGTTCCATCGCATTTGTTAACGGTCTACATCAATGACCGATAATCAAACGATTTCTTCCATGTTCGACTTTAGCTCATCAATTATCATGGTTAGGATTCGTACCTTTGGGCGGTTTGGATTGAAGGCCTTGGGACAACAATATCATCATCCTCTTTTTCTATTTCCTAATTTGCGCAAGACCTTTTCACACCTCATATGACACCTGTTGAGACATAGATCCACCTTGTGTTATTGTGGATAGGATCATTTATTGAGCATGGATCCATGTTGTTCATCTGTGGCCATGACTTTTCTATATTTCACATGGATCCACTTTGTAATTTGTGTGGCCATGATACTTTAATCAGTTATACATATGTTGGATCTGCCTTGTATCTTTATGGTGATCATTTGTACATGGACATGTATGTCCTAGAGATTAGTTTGTCTGACATTTTCCTCTCTTTCAGGTACCTCGTTTGAGCCTACGATCTTGATTTCTCTGGTTTCTTCGACTCCCTAACCCAAACATTTATTATTTATAATGTATTTCATCCATCATCTTACCCTCTAACCTCATACATTAGAGGGCATCTTTTAGAGCCAAATTTGACACTTCTCTATCTGTGACGACATTTACATGTTTTGGTCGCATGACCACACTTGAATGATGACACTTCATGAGGTTATTGTCACTCACCCAAAAGAAATTTTATGATGGAAGAGTCATATTAAGGACTTCAGCAGGATTTCATTACCTCATTCATGGTTCATTGCATAGTTAGGAAGCTGGTGAACACAATTTGAGACCAAAACACCTGCTGAAAACCCTTGGAAAAGCCTTTTTTCCTCATTTTTCCTCATACATGCTAGTTGCATATGCCTCCACTATATTGTGACATACTAATTTCCTTCTTTCCACCAGCATGTACCTCAAAAATTCATGAAAAAATATAAGTAAAACCTTGAAAAATGGGCAGTTTGGGTGGTTTTGGAACTATCTCCTCGGTTGTAACTACTTCCTCCTAGACCCTTTCTTCTTCATTTGTTATAAAAGAGAGGGAGAGGGGACCATGAAGGGGATATTATACCATTATAAGGTTACGCTGGAAATTTTTTGACTCATCCCCCTCACTTATTCCCTAGTTGCCATCTATCCCTGATGCATTGTTTGGAGGTTGGATTCTTGGAGGAGAGAAGCAAGAAATCTAGCTTGAAGGTTTAATGAGGTGCCTTGATTGAACAAAGGTGTTATGGACTTGCTTCATTCATTAATAAAATATTTGGCATTCTTCCCTTTCCAAATCACTGTGTATGTATATCTCATTTTTTATTACTTATTTGATGTTTATGAGATCAGTGTTTTGTGTTCTTTTGAATATCAATATGTTATATGTAGTCAAATTGGTTTGAGGAAGGTCTTGAAGTGGTTTTTCAAGTTCCTTGATTGGAGAGTAAGAGGAGGATTGAAGGAGAGGCTTGGATCAACCTTTTGTTTGTAAGGTACACACCCTCTTAAACCCTTAATATTTTGCTTAATTATAGTATTTGTAGAACCTTATATGTCTATCTATAAACCCTAGTATGTTGGTGGTATCACCCCGACCGTGGGAACAATTTCTCTAACAAAACATAGATATTATATTTCTTCTTCTACGTAACTTGCTTGAATTACTAAATTGAGAACATGGAAGACATGTAATATAATGAGCACATATTGGCATAATTTTTTATATACCATACAACTAGCTTAATGCCAAATGAAGAGTGAATGAATGAACAAAATGGAAATGAGGTACTTTGACAAGTAAACCTTATTTTTAGGATGGATAAAATGTACTGAGCAAAGAAAATTCAGTAGTTGAACACAAACTATAATTGCAAACACATAAACATTATCATGGACACAACATCTTTCAACTCGAGTAATATATCATGAATATTCCACAACACATTGATAGGAAAATAAAATAATCATCACATCATTTTGATCCAAATATGGGACGTAAGATGCCTCATGGGATTTCATTATATGCATCAATGGAACAATTACATAGATATAAGAAGATGTTCAATAAGATAAGAAAGAAATATGACTAACTGATACAAAAAAAGGTCTGAATCCATCAGTCTCAATTATAAAAATGCCCAAAAAAGATCTCACATAGACTTGATACAACAAAAATATGAGGAGTTATACTTTGCTCATACAAAAATGTTGATCATTTGCTTGTTGTATTTCCTCCTATTTTATTGTTGATGTTTATCCTTTTCTCTTACAACATATATTTTTCTATTATGTTCTTTATCTTTCTGCTCAACAAAATTTATCATTTGAATATTCAATCTAATGTTGTTGGTGACCTTGAGGTTGATTAGTCCTCTGTCTCGAGTGTCGATTTGTCCTCTGGCCGAAATGTGGAGTTGTCCTCTAACTGGAATGCAAAACTCTCCTCTGACTGGAATGCATAACTTGCCTTTGACTGGAATGAGGATCCTGAGGTGGCCTTTGCACAATTTGTTGAAGTGGCAGTTGATATATATGTCAAAGAGGATGCAAAGAAGACGAACCAAGAATTCCTTGAGGTTCAATTAGTGGGGACAATTGGCTAGAGGCCAAGTTTGTATATTCAACAATATTTTCCAATCCTTCCCTGTAGGGTATTCCAATGACCTGATTTCTTGCACACACATATCAAGACCAGTGTAATGTGGATATAAAGGTGGTGGTAAGATCCTAAATAGTATCTGAATATTAGATAAGAGACCAAAGTCATTTAGCAATTTCTCTAATATGATCTGGAATTTCATGCTTTCTGCAATTCCATCAAGCTTATGGTTTTCTTTCCTATGATCAACTATTAATACATCATAATGTTGTTGTGGTTATATGCTTCCATTTCCATCCCATGGGGATGGAAGTCCTTGAGCTATGCAATATTCAAATTTTTTTTTGAAAGAGTTGACATCCTTGAATAGTTGAAGAGATTTTTCATGAACCATTTGCGAAAGCTTCTTCTTTGAAAACTTTAGATGCCTCCATGATGTTGGTATTCCTATCACAGATGGCCAATGCCTCCAATTCTTCACCATTCTTGGAGTTCAAAATGTCTATGAATGTCATAGCTATTTCATGCTTATCACCCAGATGAGAAGTGGCATTATTTGCCTCACACACTACAGTGACAACCAAATCCCATTCTTCTTGAGCAATAGTAAACTAACTCCAATGTCTAGTCACGATTGTTGAGATCTGATCCCAAGCCAAACGCTTTGCCCCTACTAGAGGGGGATTCCATGAATGTTTCTTAGTGAGTTGATAAACTTGTTTTTGCATCTTATCTTTGGTAATATGTAAGTCTAAGACAACAAAATCCATCTTCTATCCAACTTTATTTAAATCTTCAACTTCTTCTTTATACTTCTTGAGGTCTTCTTTAACCTAACTGAGCTAGGCATCCTTAAAGTTCATGTCTGCCATTATTTTTGCTAGTTGATCAGTTGGGTCCACTGAACTAGATGCTAGTAGTGCAGTACCTTTGGAAGTTGACAATTTGTAGTTATCCTCTTTTAGAATAGTTTTTTCTTTTTCCAAACCTTCTGCTTTGGCTTTGTACTCCTGATCCATCTTAGGAATTTGTTCTTTTTCCTCTCCCGATGCCATTAATTTTGGAATTTACACATGTTTAGTAGCAGGGATATTTATCTTTTTCCTCAAAGATTGAATCTCTTTATCCTTTTCCTTTATAAAATTTTGTACAGGGGTAGGGTTAAGAGGATCCAACCCCCTTTCAACAAATTTGTTTTCTAGTTCTGTGATCCTCAACCATTTATCTTTATTGTATATCTTTTCATTTTTTAAATTCTTTTCTAGCTTGCTCATTGTATTATGTATCTTGGTCACATGCATAGAATACTTTAATACATCTCTAGGTAATACTTCTCCTTTTTCCTATGCAGTTGTATTTTGTCTAGAAGGTTGAAGTCATCCAAATTCATGGTAACTTGTGTTTCTTTGAATTGCTTTGGAGTCAATCATATACCAATAACTATTGGCTCCAATACTACCATATTGAGAGTGCCCTACTCTAGATCAATTGCAGACAATATCCCGGCTTTTCCTTTTTTATTTGAATTCTGAACATGGGAACATGTCCTTCTTTGTTTGCACATTCTCAGACCTTATTTTAAAAAATAATCTTGCTAATCCATATTTATATGGAAGGACCTAAGAGTACACTATTGGTACCTCGATCCATTTAGTTGTATGGAAATTCTCAATAATTACCACTCATTTGGAAGAGGATGATGTTGCTCCTCCTTGAGTTTGGTGGACTAGCATAGTGGACTGTGTTCAATCCTAGACATTTTAGTTTTAAGTTCTTTCTTCTTAGTTTCTCTCATCTCCACATAAAAAGTGGATTCTATCTGAGATCTCTTTATTCTTGCATCTTTCTTAACAGTTGTTAGGATGACCCGTGACTGGGTTTCTTGACCTGGATCTTGTGGACCTCCTCTCATCTTTCCAAAAGTTTTCAATTTCATCCAGCTATTCCAAGGGTTGATGTACATATTGTGATACATTGACCCTTTTTCTATTATGTAAAATAATACCTTTTGTATCATAAATCCATTTGAACCCCTAAAGTAGGTTTAAACTGCAAAACATTTCCTCAACATTTGACTCGCCTAAACCAGTCTTAACGAGGAATGGACCGAATTCTTAAGGGATCTTAAAGGTTATGAGACTCGTAATATTTCTAAAGTGAACTCAGTCTGAATCAAACCTCTAACATATATATTCAAGAGAAAAAATTCTTCGAGTCAAGAAGACATGGAGCTGATGGGGAGGAAGTTCACAACCATAGACTTTGACCTCAATGTTGTTTTCAAATGGAAACCAATCTCCTACAGCTGCATCAGGACTCAATAGGAGCATTTTTTGTACAAATGGAACTATCTAGTAGGAGGGTTGTCGTATAAGATAGTAAAGACACCGCACATGAATTTATCAACAAAATCAATGTACATGTTATTTGTAGGATGATATATGACCAATTCAAGAAGGGACTGAGGGAATTTATTTGGAAATTGATAACAGATCATGTACAATAAGTATGATTGATACCTAAAATACTTAACATCTTGAAAATTACTCAACCATTCATGTATCATAGCGACAAGGAATTGGGAAAAATCTGGCTTAACATTAGGTTCACTGATAGAAGAGGCCATTTCTAACAATAGACCTAAGACTTTCATCATCCAAAATGCCATTTACATACACAAAAACCTAACAGATCATGGCCATTTCTATTCTAGATACTTCAAAAGATAACTTAGATTTGTGAGGAGGTGCTTCCATCGGTATCTTAGGTAACTTAGATTTGTGAGGAGGTGCTTCCATCGGTATCTTAGATCCAGGTGGAAGTAGAGAATTGAGTAAGTTCTCTTTGTATTTAGCACCAAGATCTATATATTTGATTCTTAATTTCTCTTCCTCGCAAGGTTTATAAGATACATATGGATCAATCCCTAGCATTTAATTAATGAAGTATTTGTTAATGGGGCATATGATCTTCCTACTGATTGTCACCACTAGAAGAGTAAATCTCTAAGCACTAAGAGACCAATTTGGAAAGTGGGACATCCCAAGAACTAATTCCAAGGGAAATCCTAAATAATAAAGGTGAAGTTAATCATGTCTAGCATTGAATCTCTCCTCAGCATCCTTGACAACTTGATTTTTATGTGCGATACACATTACTGTGTCAAAAACCTCCAATAAGGAGTCCCCCATGTGATCATGTAGTATGAAAGTGGTTGTTGATAGATCTAATGCAGGTGATGAAGGAGTCGAATCCATGGAGGATGAATGTAATGGAAATTATTGGAAAGTTAAGGGAGGAATAAGAAACTCTAGAATGGTATGAAAGCAATTCACAATAGAGAAAATCGAGGGAAACCTTCACGGGGTCTTAATAATTTTAAAATTTTGAGTTGTGTGGAGGTTGATGACTATTTAAAGTTCGAATTCATGCAATAAATGGTGATTCCACGTGGAATAAGTTTATTGAATGAGTTGATAGGGAATTGGGGAACTATAAATGCTCTTATCCATTGGATAGAGAAGACACGTGGCATGAGCTCAATTATGGATTTGGAAAATAGGCTGGTGGATGACGCAATAAGGTGGTAAGTGGTTTCATGCTCGTGATAAAGAGGTTTTATGAATCCACATTTAGAGGACTGAATTAATATGGAGGTGCCACGAGTCCCAGGAAATTTCATATCTAGGCTCACGTGTTTTGGGTAACGATGAAGCAGCTTCGAAAGCCTCAAATCCTATGAGTCGTAGATCCCCTGGCGCCAGATATCTCTCTCTCATGGATCATGAAAATTTGGAAGAGAATTCCATGTCATGACACATAATTGTATTTCCACCTGAATTCCTTGAAGTTTGATATGATAGGCGGACAAAGTGTGAGGAGATTTTCTATATTAAAGGTAGTTTGACGGTTTTGGCCTCTCAAAAATATGGGTTTAGAAAACCGCTTTTGGAAGCCTGAATTCCCGTGGAGGCGCCATGTTTCCTAGGCAGTTTCATATGTAGGATCGTGCATTTTAGAGAATGCCTGAGCAACTTTGACGGCCTAAACTGCTTTGAACTATTGATTTTATCAAGGATGATCTAAACCGTTGAAACCTAGATCCTTTGTTATTCATCAAACCAAGTGCAAATATTGTTGAGATTTGTATCTCAAGATGTCCCTAATGTGCTGATGCCTAGCACGAAGCTACATTGACAACATAGGAAACGTAGGAAACGATGTAGTGTGTGAAAAAAACTCTAGCAGCCGCCATGGATCTAGTGGTGGAAACATACAGAACTTCATGAGTCTTTTAGCCAATTGCATGCAAGATGTGAATGCATGTATTTTAATGCACTACTAAGTGTAATTTTGCATGAAATTGAAATTAAGTATTTTGACCTTAATTTAACAAGTGAGTTATTAAAAGGTTTCATAGGGTAAAAGACAAAAGAAACTTGTGAGATACATGTGATCTGAGAGGAGGGTGCACCTTAGAGACTAAGGGAACACTTATTGAGCCAAGAGGGATGAGCAGAGAGTGAGGGAACAAATCCTTTAGAGATCGATAGGAGCGCATAAATCCATGAGTGTGAGAGATCATCGCACTTACCGAACTTGTGTGAAACAAGTTCAACTAGAGAGAGGCTACAGGAGGGCAACTAGTTTGCACGAGGGCGAATCAATGCATAAGAGAGAGGGTTCCTTCTTGAGAAGAGAAGGGAACATTCTTGAGGCTGAGAGGGATGAGATAAGTGAGTCGTATTCTTAAGATATTAAGGAGAGGGTTCCCTTGATCATTCAGAGAACGAGCGACATTCAAAGAGCATTTCTATTGAGAAGATAGAGAGCAGTAAGAGAGGGGCGCATTACAGAGAGTGGGGAGTGTATTCTTCTGAGGCTGAGATAAAAAAGGAAGATTAAGGCACATATTTCATAGATTGAAAGGGGGTGCACTTCACTAGGAATATATCTAGAGATGATTGCATCACATAATAGAGAAGACAAAGGGCGTACTTGTCAAATTGGTCACATGTGTTCCAGAGGGGCGCATTCCTTCGGAGACAAATCAATTGTTAAACAATTCTACCATAGATATAACATGTATTTCCAAGGCATCATGTTCTTCTATGTAATTGATAAAGTTTATTGTAATCTATCACATATTTATCTGGCTCATATTATATAAATATCATAGATGTTGGTTTTCCCCATTGGGGTTTCCAATGTAAATCATTGTGTGATTGATTTCCAATTTTGCTACACATGCTCGATAGTTAATGAGTTTATTGTATTGTTGCTTATAGATCAAATCTTTGATTTACTTATGTATGTATATGGGAATCGATATAAATTAGTATATATAAGTGAAGATCAAGTCTTGTGATAACAATAGTAAGAATTAGCATGGTATCAGAGCATCGTCTCTGAGAATAAATCAAAGGTTTACACAATGACATTGCAAAGATTGCACAATCTACCAGATATATGAGAGAAAATATAATATCTATGAGTAGAGGTCATATCTATTATATTTGAAGAGCATAGATCATATCGGTGAGAGAAGATGCCCGATCTGAATAGCATACATTGGATCTATGAGAGTGAACCCTAGATCTATGAAAGAGAGCGTTATGCATCTAGAATTATGATGGGAATTTGAGAAGTGTTCCGAAGGGTTTCAAAGACATGATCACACATGCAATGGAGGGATTTGTATGCGTTGGATTATAACTCGAGATAGGAATTTATTTGAAGGTGGAAATAAGGATGCATGGACTAGAATTGAAAGATTTTCCCTCGGTATTAGCTCTAGAGGATTAGTAATATAGTATGGTGTTATGAGATGGAAAAAGGATTATATATTAATAGGGAGCTTCCTTGGATGTAGCAGTAAAGAACAGAACTAGATAATGCAGGTAATATATAGTGCATAGCTTGCCTACATTAGGAGAATCTCGGTGGATAATAGGCTCTGAGTCTAAGACATGTAGAGAGTGAGAAGCTCCAAGGGTTGAAGTGGTACCGAGTAGTAATTCCTCAGTTTAGAGAGAGGAGTGAGAAACGCATACTAGTACTAGAAGGAAGTTTAACTGGTTCAAGATGACCCATGAGGATAGTGTTGAAGAGTGAGATGAGATATCTCAAAGAATTATAGTTAGGATAGTGGTTGAGAGCGAGATGAGATATCTCAAAGCACTAAAGTCAGGAACAAGTCTAGAGATTGATTACAAGATCACTGGAGAGTTAGATTCAAGTGATATATGGAGCTTCTATAGCAGACAATACGTGATGTCTGAAGAGGGATTCTGATGATGGACTTGTTAGAAGGACTTCATTTGCTAAGAGGGATTTTTGATATCTCAAAATTTACTTAATGTGATAATGCATAGCATTGTTCGAGTACATAGGGTACTCCCAAAAGACCGAACACCTAGAGCAACCACTTCACACAAAAAGATCACAAATCAATACACCGATGTTTGTCACATGGTTAAAACCCTCGAGAAGGAAACAGTCCACGGCCCTAGCCAAATAGCTACTTGGAGCAATTTATTATGCAAAAGAAAGAAAGTCACCATGAGCTTCTCATAATCAATCAACTAGCCAAGGACCCTCCATGCTCTTTAAATAGAGATCATAGACCAATCGGGTGTTAAGCTACGGATCAATGGTAGGTATTATCTAAGAGAAGTTGAACCATCGGATTAGAATATTTACAAATGCATACTAATGCATACTAAAGAAACACACTTTTACCTAACGGATATATTACACAAGTTGATCTTAACTAAATCCTAAGTGTCTAAATATCCTAACATCCCTCCTTAAGAACAACTTGGGATAGGATTGAAGGATTTACAAAAGTGACACTATTAGGAGAAGGAAGGAGGCATTAGAGCCTATCCCCCCTTAAGGACACATTCCTGAACTCCTAACATAGATTGAAGTTTAGAAAACTTCACTTCTGTAAGAGACTTGGTGAAGATGTCTGCAACTTGATCATCTGTAGGGAAATAGAGCATTTCAAGAACACAATCATGAACAAGATTTCTGATGAAGTGCATGTGTAGCTCAATGTGTTTGCTGTGTTGATGTAAAACTAGATCTTTGACAAGCTTGATGGCACTTTGATTGTCGCACCAAAGTGGACTAGGTTGCTGCTGCTCAAATCCAAACTCTGAAAGGATCTATCTAAGCCATAAAGCTTCCTAACTAGCATTAACTGCGGCTTGATATTCTGCTTCTGCTAAAGAAAGAGCAAGAGCTTGTTGTTTCTTACAAGCCCAAGAGACAGGTCCAGATCCTAGACTGAAAACATAACCTGTAGTAGACTTTCGATCATCAGGATCATCGGCCCAATCTGAATCAGTGAAACCAACCAACAAAGGTTCCCCCCCTGTACTGTAATGATTCCCAAACTGAATTGTACCTTGAATATATCGAAGTATTATTTTTGTTGCTTTCCAGTGACTTTCATGAGGAGTTTGCATATAATGGGCAACACGACCAACGGCAAAGGAAAGGTCAGCATGGGAATGAGTCAAGTATAAAAGACTACCAACAAGCTGACGATACAAGGTGGCATCTACTTCAGGGGAAGTATGAGTGGTAGAAAGTTTGACTCTAGACTGGAAGGGAGAAGGGACTGGTTTACAATCTTCCATGTGGAAGTGACGAAGAAGGTCACAAGCATACTTAGACTCGGAAAGAAAGATTCCTTCTTTGGTTTGCAAGACTTGGAGACCAAGAAAATAATGCAAATGTCTTAAGTCTAACATTTCAAAATTTTGCTTAAGACTGGATTTCACATGGGTTATAAGTTTAGGGTCACTACTAGTAAGGATAATATCATCAACATAAAGAACAAGTATGATGAGATGGTTTCCTACTTTCTTGGTATATACATTGGGGTCAGAATGGCATCTAGAAAAACCAACGTCAAGGAGAAAGCTATCCATTTTGGCATACCAAGCTCTAGGAGCTTGCTTAAGGCCATATAAGGATTTCTTAAGGAGATAGACAAGGCTAGAGTTATCCTGAACATATCCAGGAGGTTGTTCCATGTAAATTTCCTCCTATAAATCACCATGTAAAAAGGCGTACTTGACATCCATTTGATGGAATTCCCAGTTATGTAAGGTGGCAAGGGAAAGAACAAGACGGATGGAATTCATTTTTGCAATAGGAGCAAAGGTTTCATTGTAGTAAATCCCTTCAACTTGGGAAAAAACTTTGGCAACTAACCTTGCCTTAAGTCTTTGAACACTTCCATCTGATGCATACTTAGTTTTGTAGACCCATTTACATTTGACAAGTTTTCTTCCTTTTGGAAGAGGAACAAGATCCCAAGTATCATTCGCCATTAAGGAACGATATTCTTCATCCATAGATGCATCCCAATATGGATTTCCTGAAGCTTCTGCAAAAGTTTATGGATCATGATTCTCGAAAACTTGAGCCAAGAGAGAAGAGGCTTGCTGAAACTGAGAACGTGTTCAACGTTGATCTCTAGGATCACTGGAAAGATCACCAGCTGCTTCACATGTTGAACGGACCCATTGAGGAAGCATTGGTGTTGGTGCAACTAGAGGAACATGAGCAGGCAGAGGTGGATTTTCAACCTCACTGTCATCATCAAAAGCTGGAGTTGGAAACATGTCAAGGAAGTTGGAAGAAGAAGAAGAAGGCACAATCGCCAAATCAGGCTCGTAGGCCAAAGATGGCACACTCGCCAAGTTAGGCTTGCAGACCAAGAGATTTTCATCAAATTTAACATCTCTTCTAATGATTATATCATGTGAATGGGGCTGAAGAAGACTATAACCTTTTACATCTTTAGAATATCCAACAAATATGCACTTTTCGCTTTTAGGCTGAATTGCTTTCCGTTTTTCATCCGGAATGTGATCCCATGCTTCACAACCAAACACACGAAAGTGACTTACATCTGGTTTAATTTTACTCCATGCTTCTTCCGATGTTATATCTTGTAAAACTTTAGTGGGTGTGCAATTAACTATGTAATTTGCACAATTTATGGCCTCAACCCAATATTGAAGACTTAGTCCCTTAGATTGGATCATACAATTAGCCATTTATTTTAAAGTGCGGTTCTTTCGTTCAGCTACACCATTTTCTTGTGGTGTATATGGAACAATGTGTTGTTGTTGGATTCATTGTTCAGTGCAGAAAGTAGTGAACTTATTGTTAACATATTCTCCTCCATTGTCATACCTTAACTTAATAATTTGATGACCAGATTGTTTTTCAACAAGGCCCTTGTAGGCCAAGAACATGTTAAATACTTCACTCTTAAGTTTTAGGAAGTAAACCCAAGTGTGTCTGGAGTAGTCATCAATGAAAGTTAAGAAATATTTGAAACCAGAAAAGGATGCAGATGGAAGAGGGCCACACAAGTCACTATGCACAAGCTCCAAGGGAACCGAGGCGTGCCAAGAGGCACGTTTGCAAAACTGTCCCGATGATGTTTTTCGGGTACATAACAGGAACAAACACCATCTTTGCAAGATACCATCAGAAGACCAGTCACCATATTGTCTTTACATAGTTGTTGCAATGAGCGATAATTTAAGCTGTGACCAAATCGTTCATGCCAAAGTTTGTTGTAATGTCCCCAACCCTTCGACCGACAAAGAGGATGCTACCATGGCGTTAACCATCCGGGCAACCAGCCCCATGAGCATGTGCATTCATTAAATGCTGAAACAAAATGCTTTGAACTAGAACTAGAACATGCATACATGATTATTTATCGTACACAGCGGAAGCAACATTCATTCATACAAGAATTCACATGTTCATCATATTCATTAATAGTAATATGATTGCAGAAGTAAAATAGACAAGATTACTTATCTCATAAAGAACTCATTCTGCAACCAGCTACGTCTCTGCAACGTTCCACCCAACCATAGGCTAGCATGCTCCTAAATTTCTCAGCAATGCTGCCACCCCCGAGCTGGGCATGATTCCCCAAGGAATAAGGAACAAGCAGGCTTACACATAGCCAAGGGTACACCAAAACACAACCAAGCCAACACAGTTGGGTTTATCAGGACATCATCAAGACAGCCAAGCCAACATGGTCAGGTTTATCAGGCCATCAAGGAGCTGGGAAAGGCTAAATGCTAAGCTAGTGAGCCCATTACAGAGCTAGGAACACCTACAGCAGAACTAGCCTGACTTCTAAGACACCCACTTCTAAGACACCCACACACACCCAACACAAGGAATCAATCCCTTCTTTGCTACACAATCCCTCAGGCCCTGACTTCCCTTCCAGTGCTATTCAGGGGTTGTGGAGAAAAAATATAGCCCTCTAGCTCTATCTGTGTGGTTTAGAAACACACCAGGTTTATCAAGCAAACCAAGCCCCCATCCCTGCTCCTAACACATTCCAAAGACCAACCACTGCATACATGCAGTCACACAAGCGATTCACAGCTTGGTTAAGGAAAACAACTCCTGGGTCGTTCTTGGCCCTATCGTGGCCAAAATGACTCCAAACAACCTACAACAGTCCCCAAAACGTATCAGCAACACAGTTCACAATGTGGGGAAAACAACAGTCCGTCATGGACAATGAAGCCACCAGGGAAAACTTACACAGACCACATTGGGGAAGAAAATATAGACTCTCGACCTGTGCGTGAGGGAAATTTTCATTAGACCTCTAGAATTCGGATGGAAAACATGCTAGATACCACTCTGTGGAAACGTGAATGGCATCCGAACTGCTTTCCCCCTCCTGGCTGCGTGAGACCAACCGAAAAGAAGCTTGTGCGTGGGAATTTTTTAGACTACCGTCCCCGCGTGAGGATGAACAGACAAGGGAAAGAATGGCGTAGTGGAGAGAGTGGAATGAGGGGCGTATTCATTCTTCTACCCATCATGAGGTTCAATCTGCTGGTGGAGTGTGCATGTGGGTGAGGACTGATAGTCCTGCCACACTCCACTCTCAGCCATAACTGCCCCAACTACTCAGCAAAAAATTAAAGTGGTAGTTGGATAAGACAAGGAAATATGGGCAAATCAAACAGGGTGGTGACACATGGATTTCCCCCCCATAGCCCAAAGTTTGACATTCCCCACCCTTATCCTTATGAGAATCATGCCATTTTCATCATGGTTGCAGTGAGCATAGCTGGTTGGGTTTATTTAATTAAAGATGTATATTTACATGATTACGAAACTTAATATGTATGTTGCATGCCCCAATATACCATCGATGACAATTTCAATATGAAACATAGCATAACCAATCGATAGTGGGGCCTTGGCCTTTAGCTCCGCACCATGATTATTTACAATATATACATCTAATGCAACGGGGTCAAAACCAGGGTGTTACATTCCCCTCCCCCTTCAATAGCACTGTCCTTAGTGCTTTACAAAATTTGAACAAAATGCTACATTGGTATTGCCTCAGTGTTCCGCAGAATTGAACAAAAATGGATGTTCCAATTGCATGGAATCCTCCAGCTCCCATGTAGCCTCTTCAGGTCCGTAGTGCTCCCATTGCACCTTTACCTGACCTATGGCCCGGTTCCGGAGCATTGTGACCTTCCTGTCAAGGATGCGGATTGGCTTAGTTCGGAACTCCCCTCAGGTTCCACCTGAATCGCATCCCAATTTATCACATGGTTAGGGTCATGTATATATCTCTTAAGCAAAGAAACTTGAAAAACATTATGATATCTAGTACTAGCAGGAAATGCAAGTCTATATGCAACTGGCCCTATTCTTTCAAGCACTTCAAATGGCCCACAATATCTTGGTGACAGCTTGGCACAACTTCCAAGCTTTAAGGAACTCTTCCTTGCCCTCACTCTGAGGTAAACATGATCCCCAACACTGAACTCCCTGTTCACCCTATGCTTATCTGCATATATTTTCTATCTGTCCCGTGTTGCTTTCATATTCTGCCTGATCTTTATAACCTCTTGCTTCATCTCCTTGAGCAATTATGGACCAAGCACAACCCTATTCACTGGGTTATCCCAAGTCACTAGTGTCCTACACCGTCTTCCATACAAAGCTTCATATGGACTCATCCCCAAGGATGTTTGTTGTCCATTGTTGTAAGCAAACTCTACCAAGTGTATGTAATCTTTCCACTTGGTTGGTTTGTCCATCACATACATGCGAAGTATATCTTCAAGCACCTGATCCACTCTTTCTATCTACCCATCTGTCTGAGGATGGTATGCAATGCTGAAGTTTAACTTTGTACCCAAATCTGCAAACAACCCCTTCCAAAAATTGGAAGTGAACTTGACATCTCTGTCAGATACTATTGCCTTCGGCAACTAATGCAATTTGAAAATCTCCTTCATGAAGATCTTTGCAATGTCATCCATCTTATGCGTAGACTTAACTGGTATAAAATGCGTTGCCTTAGTCAACTTGTCTACCACAACCATGATGGAATCATGTTGTCTCCAAGTCATCGGCAATCCTGTAATGAAATCCATGGAAATAATTTCCCATTTCCATTCCGGAACTGGCAAGGGCTGCAACAAACCTGCTGGATGTTGATGCTCAACCTTTACCTATTGACATTTCATACACCTCGAAATGTACTCATCCATATCCTTTTTCATTCCTGGCCAAAAGTACTGCCTTCTAGCTGTAGCAATTTTCTTTTGGTATCCTCGGTGACCAGAATACAGAGTTTGATGGATTTCATCCATAACAACTCTCCTCAAATCTGCTACATTCGGAATATAAATTCTACCTTTATACATGAGAAGTACATCTTCTTCCAATTTATATCCCTCATACCTCTTCTCAAGACTTTGCGGCTGCAATTTGTCTTTTACCTGCTCATACAATTCATCTCTAGCAGCATGACTAACAATCTACTGCCTCAAATCTGATTGGCAACTACTAAGAGATGCCACATGCATTTCTTGCACCTTCCTGCTGAGTGCATCAGCTACCTTATTTTCCTTTCCTTTTATGTGCTTGATTTCGAAATCAAACTCACATAAAAATTCCAGCCATCTTGCTTGCCTAGCATTCAGAGTAGGCTGATCAAACAAATACTTTAGACCGCAATGGTCCCTCTTGAGCTCGAATCTTCTACCCATCAAGTAATGCCTCCACATCTTGAGGGCATGTACTATGGTTTCAAGCTCTAGATCATGAGTGGCATAGTTATTCTCATGCTCCTTCAGCTTTCTTGACTAATAACATATCACGTAGTTGTCTTGCATAAGGACTCCTCCAAGCCCTTGTCTGCATGCATTGGTACACACCACAAAATCTTTCTCTGGGTCTGCAACTTTCAATACGGGTGCACTGGTGAGAAGATTCTTCAACCACTGGAAACTTTCTTCACACCTCGATGTCCATTCGAACTTCATCCCCTTCTTTTGCAAAGAAGTGATGGCATGTGCAACTCTGGAGAATCCCTCAATAAAGCTCCGGTAGTATCCTGCAAGTCCCATAAAAGATCTTACATCTGTCACATTTCTTGGAGTAGGCCAATTCATAATGGATTTAATCTTTTCAGGGTCCATAGATATACCCTCCTCTGAGATAATATGACCCAAATACTGAATTCTATCTCTATAGAAGTCACACTTGCTTAGTTTTGCATATAGCTGATGCTCCCTGAGCAATTTCAATGTCAATCTCAAATGCTCTTCATGCTCTTTCTCATTCTTAGAATAAAAAAGAATGTCATCAAGGAAAACAAGAACAAACTTGTCCAAATATTTGCTGAAGACACTATTCATAAGGCACATAAATGTAGCTAGTGCATTTGTGAGACCAAATGGTACCACTACAAACTCATAATGTCCATACCTTGTCCTAAAGGTTGTCTTATGAATGTATTCATCCTTGATCCTCACCCGATGGTAACCAGACCTCAAGTCGATCTTGGAAAATACCCTTGCTCCTCTCATTTGATCAAAGAGGTCATCAATCCTAGGCAAAGGATATTTATTCTTCACAGTAACCTTGTTTAACTATTTGTAATCAATACATAACCTGAGTGTACCATCTTTCTTCTTTACAAATAGAACTGGTGCTCCCCAAGGAGACACACTCGGCCGGATATACTTCTTTCCAACAACTCTTGCAATTGCATCTTCAATTCTAGCATCTCCAGTGTACTCATCTTGTAGGGTGCCTTGGACACTGGTGCTGCTCCTGGCACAAGTTCAATTGTGAAATCAATGTCCTGCTTTGGAGGAAGCCCTGGAATCTCATCAGGAAACACGTCCCTGAATTCTGGTAACACCTGATAGTCCTCCAACCTAGGAGTTTCATCTCCTGATGTCTCCAAAATATGAGTTGCATACAACTGGAAACCCTTCCTATAGAACTTATTTAACTGCATTGCTGAAACCTGTCTTACGGAAATCACCTTTGGAATAACTTTCACAACTACTAGGTTCCCTTCTTCATTCATGCATTCGAAAGTCTTATTGTAGTAGACAAGCTTCACCCTGTGAGCTTCTAACCAATCCATTCCAATGAGAACATCATAGGAACCAAGTGGTAGAACATTCAAATCTACACAAGTGACCAATCCATTCATGACCAATGGGCATTTCTCTACCATTTCACTAACCTTTCTCTTAGTTCTAGTGGCTAGCTGAACTAACCAAGACTTCCTATGCTTTACTTTCTTAAAAGCACAAATCTCCACTACTCTAGGAGTAATGTAACTGTGTGTAGAACCAGGGTCAATCAAAATAGAAACAGATTGCTCAATAATCTTACCTGCAACTTCCACCACAGTTGACTGGTGATCTGTCTGGCAGTCCTCCAGTGCTGCATAAATCCTAGGGACTTCCCTTGCTACTTGACCTACTGTTTCTGATTCTTGAATGTTATAAGCCGGTCTTGCACTCTCATTCTCAAGTGGACTGCTTACTCGTAACTTGGGATGGCTGCTTCTGTTGATTCCTAAAGTTAGAAGGTTTGAAACCTTTCTTTCTTTGGTCAAACTTCTCATTCTTTTTGTCCTTCCATGCCTTATGGTAATCCGGCTTACCTTTGCTTTGCTCGTAGTAATACTTACCATTCCTTATTGCTTCCTCAAGAGTTCTAGGTTCATAAAACTCAATTCTATCTTTGTAAGACTGAGATAATCCACTCAGAAAATGTTGGACCTTCACTTTTTCATCTCTGATGTACCGAACATACCTCAACAGCTCAAAAAACTTATTTGCATATTCTTCCATGGTCCGCTATCCCAATCTCAGCTCATGGAACTCCTTAATCTTGTCATCATAATACCTGTCAGAGAGATATTTATGCTTGAAATACTTCTTGAATTGTTTCCACTTAAGTCTCCTTTCACTGATCCTCTTTACTTGCTTGAAGTGTTCCCACCAAATGGATGCTCTTCCATTCAAATTGAATATGGAAACTCTTGCCTTCATGTTTCCTGAATAATCATGCACTTGAAAGTACTTCTTTATCCCAAGAATCCAAGCTTCAGCTTCTTGTCCAGTCTTTACCTCGCCATCAAATGTAGGAGGTTTATCTTTCCTAAATTCATCTCAAGAGTGATCCCTATGGTGCCTTCTTCTTTTCTTATGAGGAGATGAACTTGTATCCCTGCTGGATGCTTTAGAATCAGATGATCCACTAGAAGTCCTTATCCTTCTCCTAGTGCTTCTCTTACTGCCTTCTGGCCTTGATGTACCCCATCCAAAATATATCTTTTTCTGTAAATCTGTCAAACTTTGCAATATGGCAGCATTCAACTGATGCTACTCTTCCTGGGCTTTAACAAAGCTTCTCATGGTGGCTACAACCTCGGACGGTGTCCCCTGGAATCTCCTTCCATTAGACTCTATGTCATCATTTCCATTAAAGACATTTTCTCCCATGGCATCTTCTGCTCACTCGTAAGAATCCCGAGCATCATACCCATCATGGGTTCTCATGACTGAACCACCTATGGCTTTACCACACTATTCTTTCTGGAGTATTGCCTTTGGAAGTTATCTAAAGTTCTGTAAATGTGTTCGTAGCAAACTGTTAGATGCATAATATTAATATAAATCAAAATTACTTACCTTTTCTTCTGGAAATTCATAAAACAACAATTATGCTAAGACACCAAATTCTTTCTATTTCATATTCAGCTCTGTGACTATGGACAGTCTACAGAAATCTGCTGAAAACCATTTGAAGACAGTCGAAAAGTGCAAAAAAAAAAACTACTGAGAAATTCTTCTGAAAAAAATCCAAAGTTTCCTTCTCTTCATCGGGTCTCTCCCGCACAAATTTTCTAGCGTTTCGGCGGGCAAATTGCCAAACTTTCGATCTGCATTGGCGATGCGAAGGACTATTCACCTATTTCCTTCCACTATATCGGATCCGCATCCAACTCTCCAAACCTGATCAGTGATGAAACCAGCCTATGCGCTGCATCGGTGGTCAGGTGTATTATGCATCGGGTGGCTAGTCATCTCGACTTCCACAACGGCGGCCCATAAACCTTCTATGTCTTCCGCGGCCACAGGCCTATCTCGGAAGGTCTAACCTTCTGCACATCTACGATCCAAGTCACTATACTTCCTGTCGTTGTGGCGATCCAAAAGGCAACTTACCTTCTCTGTGTCGGCGATCGGCAACGCTATTGCGTCAGACAATTAGTCTTCTAGGCAGTCACAACGGCGGATTCTCAAACCTTTAACGTACACGATCGATGATCCAATCCTCAATAAATTTTCGATGACCTTCTACTTAAACAAATTTTTCAAATTTTTCTTCTCATCGGCTGTCGGAAGTACTAATCTCTGTGGCATCAGCAGTCGAAGCTTCTATCTGTCAGAAGGATAGTTCACTGGCTAGCCGCAATGGCTAACGTTCAATCCACTAAATTCAGCCGTCGTAGCTCATCGACAACTGAATTAACTAGGTGTCGGCAATGTGTTCTACTAACCATCACAGATGGCCGACGACTCCAGGACTTAGAGAAATTTTCAAAATTTTCCCTTTAGTCTTCCTTTTTCGTTGCTTGATCGGCTCAATCCTATTCTTTTCATCGGCGAAATAGTTCCATCAGTAGCCACAATGACGGCCCACCATCTTCGATCTTCTTTCGATCGGTGGACCAATCCGCTAATGTTTTCCGATCGGCAAACTAATTTTGACCGGCATCGGCAGTCGAAGCCTTTCCCTGTCGAAAGACTAGTGCTCTAGGATTCCGAAAAGGCAGGCGCACGAACCACTAACTCATGCCGATCCAACAGCTAATTTTCACCGATGTATCGGCTTAAAATTCTTCTAAATTTCACCGATCAAATCGCCTAACTCCTCCGCTGCTTATCGGCGCCTCGAACAACTAAGTTTTGCCGACATATCGGCAGCTTTCGGCTGATTCCCTTCGCAACTGCGGCTTCGACTTCCACTATTTTCTGTCGATGATTTCAACACTTGAACCAATTTTTGAAACTTTCCTACTGTTGGCAATCGAAACCACTAACATTGCTACATCAACGTTTTAGTCCCTACGGCAGCCGCAATGGCAGACTGACAAACCGCTAAATTCTTCTGTGGTGTCATCGAACCCAACATCTATTTTCCGTCGACGGCTAATGAACACTTAGAAAATTTACCCGCAATTTTTCTCCCAACTGTCCTCCGTCGGGTGTGTTTCTGCCTAGCTCTCCGCTGCATCGAAGGTCTGTCCCACTAAGTTTTCCGATGAACCGACAGTTCAGATGCTTAGACAAATTTTGTGAATTTCCCAATCATTCACCGATTTCTCCTGGGCAGAAGGAAACATGCCTCTGCTATATGGTCTTTCATGGCCCATAGAGACCCATGTTGCAACCTGCAAGCTCTGATACCACATTGTAATGTCCCCGACCTTCCGACCGGCGAAGAAGATGCTACCATGGCGTTAACCATTCTGGAAACCAGCCCCATGAGCATGTGCATTCATTAAATGCTGAAACAAAATGCTTTGAACTAGAACTAGAACATGCATACATGAGTATTTATCATACACAGTAGAAGCAACATTCATTCATACAAGCATTCACATGTTCATCATATTCATTAACAGTAATATGATTGCAGAAGAAAAATAGAAAAGATTACTTATCTCATAAAGAACTCGTTCCACAACCAGCTACGTTGCTGCAACGTTCCACCCAACCATAGGCTAGCATGCTCCTAAATCTCTCAGCAATGCTGCCACCCCCAAGTTGGGCATGATTCCCCAAGGAATAAGGAACAAGCAGGCTTACACACAGCTAAGGGTACACCAAAACACAACCAAGCCAACACAGTTGGGTTTATCAGGACATCATCAAGACAACCAAGCCAACATGGTCAGGTTTATCAGGCCATCAAGGAGCTGGGAAAGGATAAATGCTAAGCTGGTGAGCCCATTACAGAGCTAGGAACACCTACACCAGAACTAGCCTGACTTCTAAGACACCCACACACACCCAACACAAGGAATCAGTCCCTTCTCTGCTACATAGTCCCTCAGGACCTGACTTCCCTTCCAGTGCTATTCAGGGGTTGTGGAGAAAAAATCCAGCCCTCTAGCTCTATCTGTGTGGTTTCCAAACACACCAGGTTTATCAAGCAAACCAAGCCCCCATCCCTGCTCCCAACACAGTACGAAGACCAACCACTGCGTACACGCAGTCACACAAGTAATTCACAGCTTGGTTAAGGAAAACAACTCCTGGGTCGTTCTTGGCCCTTTCGTGGCCAAAACGACTCCAAACAACATACAACAGTCCCCAAAACGTATCAGCAACATAGTTCACAATGTGGGGAAAACGACAGTCCGTCCTGGACAACGAAGCCACTAGGGAAAACTTACACAGACCACACTGGGGAAGAAAATACAGACTCTTGACCTGTGCGTGAGGGAAATTTTCATCAGACCTCTAGAATTTGGATGGAAAACATGCTAGATACCACTCTGTGGAAACGTGAATGGCATCCGAACTGCTTTCCCCCTCCTGGCTGCGTGAGACCAACCGAAAAGAAGCTTGTGCGTGGGAATTTTTTAGACTACCGTCCCCGTGTGAGGATGAAAAGACAAGGGAAAGAATTGTGTAGTGGAGAGAGTGGAATGAGGGGCGTAGTCATTCTTCTGCCCATTGTGAGGTTCAATCCACTGGTGGAGTGTGCGTGTGGGCGAGGACTGACAGTCCTGCCACACTCCACTCCCGGCCATAACTACCTCAACTACTGAGCAAAACATTAAAGTGGTAGTTGGATAAGACAAGGAAAGATGGGCAAATCAAACAGGGTGGTGACACATGGATTCCCCCCTCATAGCCCAAAGTTTGACATTCCCTACCCTTATCCTTATGAGAATCATGCCCTTTTCATCATGGTTGCAGTGAGCATAGCTGGTTGGGTTTATTTAATTAAAGATGTATATTTACATGATTAAGAAACTTAATATGTATGCCGCATGCCCCGATATGCCATCGATGACAATTTCATTCTGAAACATAGCATAACCAATCAATGGTGGGGCCTTGGCCTTTAGCTCCACACCATGATTATTTACAATATATACATCATATACATTGAATGCAACGGGGTCAAAAATGGGGTGTTACATTCGCTCAAGTTATCACTATGAGCAACAAAAACTGATGGAAAAGGTGATGACCCAAAGTTGTTAAATTTGTACAACCTGGTAATATCATCAACAGTTCCAGTAGCAAGGACATTTTGAGGATTTTTGAAATCCTTGATTACAACTTGGTGAGGTGTAAACGTCATAGTTTTACCTTCACCTGAATGAGTAATTTGATAGATTGATAACAAATTGCAGGAAAATTTTTAAACACATAGTACATCACTGAAATGACCATTTTCTACTGGAACTGTTCAAGATCCTACAACACTTAGAGATCTATCATCACCAACAAATATTTGTTTGGTGTTACATTCATGCATAGTAGAAAAGATGGGTTGATCCTTAGCCATATGATAAGATGCTCTAGAATCAATGATCCATTCAATTGAAGTAGATGAAGAAGATGCAATATAAGAGTAACCAGAAGCAGAAAGTGCATGTCCATGAGAGGTAGATTCTGAAGATGAATCTAGGTTGATATGGTGCTTCTTCATTGCTACTTCCAAGGCTGTCGTCTTCTTGAAACACTTAGATTCATCATGATTATCTTTTCCACAAAATTGCAATGATGCTTAGTATTCTTTCATTTTGGCTTGGATCCTTTGTCATTTTTTAAAGAAGGAGCTGACTGAGAGGGTTTGAGACCATTGTTGTTTGGCTTATTATTGCGAAAATTATGTTTCTTGGGAGGCTTGGATTTTTCTTTCTATTGGGACAATAAGGCTTTCCTAGATGTATCTACATTGTTAATTATTCCAAGATGAATGAGCTTATTTTTCTCTCTAATTAAGGAATCAAAAAAGGATCCAAGACTAGGCTCTTGATAGCTAGATGCAGTCAAGGGTTCTTTCATGGAGTAGAATGTAGATACAAAAATAGAATATGCAGGTCCAAGTTTGAAAAGAATATGATAAATGCATTGTTTGTCTTCTTTCTTAATCTTGCATTCTACACATAAGAGTCTAAGTGTTTTATACTTAGATAAATAGTTTTGAATGCATGAAAAATCATTTGGATTCAAGGAAATCAACTCATTCTCAAGTTGATGACCCCGAATTTCATTTTTTTTACCAAACACATATTCCAACTTTTCCCAAGCTTGACCAGGTTCATCAATTCCAGATATGTGGAATCGCAAATTAGTAGAGATTGGCATCCCAATCAATCCACGAACTTCATCACATCTATTTGCCCATTTAATTTTCTTATCATCATCAGTGGGTTCTGTTTCTTTCCCTGAGGTTATCCTGAAAAGTCCCCCACTTTGTAGAACATCCTCCATACGAGATTTCTATGAGAAATAGTTAGAACTTGTAAGTATAATATCACAAAGGGCGGCCATACTATAGAATAATGACTAAAATAATAGAAACTAACTATCTGGATGCAAAGAGATCGAAAAAATATGCGGTTTGAAAAAAAATGGCACTGAAAACTGATTCTGGATGATGAAGTTATGCTTGATCAAAGAAAATGTTGAAAATGTCTCTAATAGTGACGTGGCAGATATTAACTTGACCAACTAAAAAAAAGAACCCCCATCTTCCCAAGATCAACCTTTGACAATCACTTTACAATAAATTTGTTTCTAAGTGAATCACTTTTGTAAAATAAGTGATGTTCACTTTTACAATAATGTTACTTTAAAGAGTGCGGCAATAAATTAAAAGACTTAAGTGACTCATTTTTTTATTTTTATTTTAAGTGAGATGCACTTTAATAAGACTTGAAGTCAAGACCTATAAAGGAATAAAGCAACTTTGGACCAAGTAAGTTAAGTTTCAAAGGTACGTAAAAGAATGGAAAGAGTAAGGGTTTTTTTTTTTTAACTCTTCTCTCTCGTTCTCCGTGCTTGCCTTTTTTTTCTGCAAATCACAAAAAAAATGAAAAACAAAAACAAAAAAAACTTTTTCCACACAATGGGGTTAGATCTTGGTTAGCTTACTCGGAAAGTCTACGTTTCCAAGTTTTCTCGTTGTTTCTGATTTATCGTGATCACACAAGTGGTTAGCTTACCTGGAAAGTCTATGTTTCCAAATTTTCTCATTGTTTTTGATTTGCCATGATCACACAAAGTGCACGACAAAGAGCATACATAGCCGAGAAGACAAGAAAAAAATTTTCCCTTTCTGTTTCTGATTCGCCACGATCGCACAAGGTGCACAGCAAAGAGCATACACAGCCATGGAAGGTAATAGTCCGAGAATAAAACAATAAATATCTAGTAATAAAACTGAAAAAATATGAGAGATTTAAAAAAAATTAAACAAATCCATCACTATAACTTTATACCTTTAGATTTGCCAAAATGGGTGTTTCTGGATCAAACAAAAATGGTTTTCGGTGAAACGAAAACCATTTCCCAATGGAAATGACACTTCAAACGCAATGGAATAGCTCCCATAGGCCACAAATGCATAGAAACTCTAGAACCAAAAACCCTTTCAAAGTTTCGGCAACACCGGTTCCAGATCTTGATCAAAACCGAAAGCGGCTCTTCATAAACGCTCTGATACCATGTTCGGGTACACATGGTACTCCCAAAAGACCGAACACCTAGAGCAACCACTTCACACAAAAAGATCACAGATCAATACACCGATGTTTGTCACGTGGTTAAAACCCTCGAGAGGGAAACAGTCCACGGCCCCAGCCAAATAGCTACTTGGAGCAATTTATTATGCAAAAGAAAGAAAGTTACATGAGATTCTCATAATTGATCAACTAGCCAAGGACCCTCCATGCTCTTTAAATAGAGATCATGGATCAATGGTAGGTATGATCTAAGAGAAGTTGAACCGTCGGAGCATATCGTGACCATCAGATTAGAATGTTTACAAATGCATACTAAAGAAACACACTTTTACCTAACGGATATATTACACAAGTTGATCTTAACTAACTCCTAAGTGTCTAAATATCCTAACAAGCATGAAGGTACATTGACTGTTGGCATTCTTTTCGTCGACCCAGGTTCAAATCCTCAGTGAAAAAAAAACCCAAGGTATCATCCTGACAGAGGTGGACCCCGTCGACAACACCTTCAACACATATGCAGTCTCACCCAAGATATATTATTAGGAACTTACAGAACTAGGTTTCTGCAGTTATGTGGGGATCTCTACTCGTGCAACACTTTATCAGATTGATCGACCAAATCTGTGGATTATACTTCTTATTTCTTGTCTATTCAATCAAGATAAAAATATATTTACCATTTGAAACATATTGTAGTATTCAACATAAAATCCTTATCATATATTCATTCTATAAGCGGTTGGACACACACACATATATATATGGGATTATTCATATGCGGTGCGACATATTCAGATATACTTATTCACAACATGCATTCATTCGACATAATAATATTAATCAAAGACACATAAAGACAAAAATTAACGTGGAAACCCATCCAGGAAAACCACTAAGGCACTCTTCATCTGGCACGAGAAAAATGATAACACCTTTTGTCTGCGCACTCAGCTTACAAACTCTTCTCTAGATATTATTTACAACTCATACATACTTCTCTCCTCTCATGCTGTCTATATTTGGGGCGATGTATTTCTTCTCTCCTTTACTCCACCGTTGATCCACACACAGCTTGGATCGATTCTCTAGCTAACCATCTCTCTTATTCCCTTCTCAACCTACACAATGACTTAACCAACTAACAACCAACCAACTACTAGCTAACCCCGTACACAACTTGATTTCACCATTTTAAAAACTTCTACCTATATTAATCAACCAACTCTTTTATGTTAGCCGATAGGATGTCATTTCTATTATTCTACATTCAGTTACAACAGACAATACACATTATCTGCCCAAAAATACAATTATGCTTTATTAGTAAAAGTGTGCTTTATTCTAACTAACTCCTTACCCACGATCAACCGAACTCCGGTTTTTAACTACTATACTCTTCTTCTATCGTGGTTCCTTTCGTTGTGGTTTCTCTCATCATCGATCTTTCCCCTGTGACTGCTTCTATCATAGCTTCTCTTCTACCATAGACTCTTCTTCTGTCATGACTCTTCTTGTGACTAGAATCTTTATCTTTCTGAACAGGATTCTATCCAAATTCTGCTTAACTTTTCCTAGGGCCAACAGGCCCCCAACACTCATCTGTGGCTCATCCAGAGCCACATTATTCTGAAACCTCCATTGTTATGACCTTACTTTAAAAATCCTAAAATATTTTTACTATCCGCTCAGTCTCCTCCTGTACTTCTACTTCCGTCTTGTTCAACTTTTCCACAAGTTTGCAACTGATGTGTTCTGAAGTTGTAAGTCCTACTAATTGTACTTCTTGTCACACTTTTTTCATGTACATGTTGAATGATACCTGTAACTATCTCTGCCTCGACTTGTAACTCTGTGACCTTGTCAGTCCTCTTTTTGTGTTGTGCCCATAGTGTTGTGACCTGCTGCTGTATCCTCTTCATGTCAATAGCCTTAGCCATTTTCTCTACTAATGGTGGCTTCTTCATTTCAGTCTTCAACTAGTTCACCTCTATCTCGATAGTGCACAACTTCTCTGTGACTTTCTCTAACTCCTCATTGTCGATCAAATCTTCCCACGTCTGACAAAATTGCTCGACTTTTGTTGCACAAAGTGCCTCCACCTCTTCTATTCTCTTCGCATATTCAGTTTCTTCTTTTATTCTCTCTTCTAGTACCTCTAGAGGTGTACTGGGTGTCACTTGTACTTCCAACTCTATGACCTTCTTTTGGAGGTTCTCTACAATCTCGCAAAGTAGAAACACTTTGGCTTCTAACTTACATCTTGTCTGTAATGCCTTCCTTAGTAAAACTATTACAAGGAAGTGTTACAGTTGTGTCGAGTCGATGCCTGTTCTCCTCCTAGGTCTTAGCTTTCTGCTCTATTTCTTTGATTATTTTCTTCATCCTATGAACAGTCTTGTTTGATTCTCTAAACTAGTTTACCAATGCACCCTCTCTGACCTTCATTTCTTCCACTAAAACGTTTTGAATGGCATATAATTTGTACATCGATAATGCAGATAAATTTATGGTGACATGGCCCAAGTTGTTTACCATGGAATTCAACTCTATCATCCCTAAGCCAATTGATTCACCCAACACTTGAGTCTTTATTGGTGGAATGGGTGTCGACACATCACTAGGTCGCTCCTTAGACGATCCAACTAAGTCTTGCGACTCAGGAAATTGTGGTTTGTAGTCAACCACCACTCTTACTTATTTTAGTGCCTTATAGAGCATCTGTAATAAATCTGTGAAACTGCTTGTCATCTCTATTTGAATATCATCTATATTCTTTAGGATTTGATTGGCTACTTCTGCCATTGCATCCGTCATAAGTGTATAATCATTGTTGGTAAGGCCAACAGTTCCAGCTGATTTTTCGCCTTTCCTCTTCTTATGACCCTTCGCATATTTCTTTGTATGCTTCCTATTTTCCCCTACTGCTGGGTCTGTTATAGTCGTGCTTGAATCATTTTCTTTATTTTCTGGGTTTTCTTCTTGGGTTTTCTCTGGTGGATATTCTCCCTGTCCTCCAAGGCTTCTTTGTTGATGGATCGTCCTATCACACCTCTTCTTCTACAGATAGATGATCATCTGCGACAGGAAGTACTCTCCATTATTCTGACCAATATTGAAGAATGTCGTCGATTTCTATAGTGAACAATTGATACTATGTTGCAAGCCATTGGTGTTGTGGGTCTTGTCGAGGTTGGAAAATGATATGATGGGCCCTGACCAAAAATATGATAATTTTTCTAAACCGCTTAACGACCTCCTTGGTAATTCTGGCCTGCTTTCTTACATAATGTTGCATGGCCTCTCCTTGTAAAAGTATTGTCTTTTTTCCTCTGCGAGAATTCTTTGTCGAACCAGAGATTACGGTATCGAGCTCCTCGACATATGATGGGCACATCTACCCCCTACTAGTTTGGTGGTTCTGCCCATGCAATAAATGACATAAAAATAAGTAGCCATGAATAATGAAATGCGATACCTTTCTCTTGTGCCTCTTCGCATATGCTAATAGTTCATTTAGTAGATAGTGTGACTAGTTGAGTTGAACACCTGCTGCACATAACTCTGCCGCAACAATCCTCCCTGCGGTGCACTGGTTCGGTCGCATTTTTTGCACCAACTTTCTAGATAGAACTTTAGCTACAAACCGAACGGTGTAGTCATTGATAAAGGCAATGAAAAATAATCTGGTGTCTCTGGTTAGATCATACTTCTCCTTCAGCTTGTTCGTGAATAAAGTGTCCTACTCTTTTCTAGTGAAAAATGATGCAGGGTCCACACTTGCAAGTGGAATCCCTGTAATTGCTTCTATAAGCTCGACATCCACAAATATATTTCAGTCAATCCATAGACAACCTCCATGGAATGACACCAACAATTTTTTAACACATTGATTCACCTCTACAGTGCAACCAAAATGCGGTATGTGCATATGTGACAACAAACTTGCTTTGTCCAGTCCTCTTTCCCATTCTCTTGGAAGTTGGAACCAGGTGGAGGGGGCCATCCTTTGTCTCACAGACAAAAACCATGTAATTGTCCATTTCCAACTCTGAAAATTTCTGTAGGTCATGGTTGAGAAAGGTCATCTTCTTCATATTTGCAAGTATGTTCACCATTACTTGAACTCATTTAGGTACGGTCGGTGATACCAATGGATACCTTGCATTTTTTCTGATTTTGATCTTAGGCGTGTCAGCTAGTCTAGGTGGGACATAGTCTAGCAGCATTCTCGTAGAGTCTGGCTCTTCAGCTTTTGGCGGTGGTGGTGTTGCTTTCTTGCGGTTACCAGATTGTTTCCTATTTGACTTGACAGGTGGGTCTGGTCGTAACGTAACTTCAAGAATGAATGGTGCTTTTTTAGCTTCGTCTGTAACCATGGACGATAGTGGAACAAATGTGGCAGTGTCTTCCATAATGAGCGTAGGAAGGGAAAAATTTAAGAACTCCCCCCCCCGCTAAATTTATATGTATAATAAATGGGTGAATCCCCAAGATAGATGGGAAAGTGTGAATGTTATTTTATCGATAATACAATATGTATATATAATATTTTGATGCATCTTTAAAAAAATTATAAAATCTTGGCAAATCTTTCATGGAATTGTAAAATCTTGTAAAATATAGCCAAATCTTTTAGAAAATGATAAAACCTTGTAAACATTTTAGCGAATATTTCACATAATTACAAAATTTGGGAAAATCTTGATGAATTTTTCACTGGACTATAAAAACTTGTAAAGTCTTGACAAATTTGTAGAAATTTGACTTAATAAATTTTCTACCTGATTTTATATTCACTTTGGATTTTCCATGTACTCTTCCTCTATAACACCTTGTAAAGAAAATAAAATATAATTTGTTGACTTATGCATCTCAACTATTTGTATGCTACTAAATTCAAACCTCCTTAGAGACAAAATGTAGAGATTATTTCATAAATGTTTCAATATACAATTGACCACTTGATCAAAGTGTGAAACTCGTTTAGCCTACTACACTCAGTGTACAATCAATTTTCACAAATAATGTCGGACCTAACCATCCCCCTCAATCTAAAAATATAGATACAATAAAACTATTTGTTTGAAGCAATACTGTAAATAGAAGGCTTGCCAATCTCTACCTCAATGCTCTCAAAAAATAAAATGGATGGCTACATTGCATTCACATTGGCATTTAACATCTTATGGGCATGAATGTCACCATTTTCTAGCACGACATGCATTCAAAGTGAATAACTTATGTAAGAGAAATATAATAAGATATCTCTCACAAAACATTAAAATGAAATATAACACTATTTTCAATTTTACAAATTTTTCATATAATACCAATGCTTATATTTAAGTATGATTCATAGTAGGTTAAATTTTAGAAACATGCACCTCAACGTATTCTTTCAAGTTCTACTTCACATGCTTTATGGTCATGGGTGTGTAAGCGACCAATACCACTTGAAATCTAATGTTATTTTGTGATCAAAGACAAATTTTATCAAGATATCTATGAATATAGCTAAAAGCCTAGAAGCTACCTGTGATGATTTTTAGCCATGAAATCAAAAGTATAATTTCATTAGAGGGAGGTCAATCTCATTAGAAATAGGTGTCTACGATGAATGTGTAGGAACCTAGTAAGCAAGTGCATTGACCATTTTTCTCTTTGCTTAGAAAATCATAGCCCATTTCCCTTTCAAAAAACTAACACATGTTTTCAAAAATAAAATAAAATAAACATACTATATTCTAAATGGTGAAGATGCTTAAGTAATTAGAATATAAAGTGAAATAAAATACAAGCATCGTTCCTCGAACCATCAAATATTTAAACCAAACAATAATTTAATTATTAAAAACACATTGGATTCCTAGATCATAACCATATCCATATTTAAACCTAATATTGCATGTTTCTTAAATAAACATCATAAAAGATTAATACAAGTTTTTTCACTCAACAAAGTTGTTTATTTCAACCCCATGGATCGATAGATTCAATGAGATGAAACAATTTAAACTACTACAAAGGGCTCAATCTTTGTCGCTAACATCCATGAATATAGTTTCATGCATGGTAAACTTATAAAACTAGTACATCATCCAATCTATTTTGTGTGAAAATTTAATGGATCTAATATATGGAAAATAATTATGATAGGCTAAGTTGAAACGACAAAATAATTAGTGTGATGTCCTTAATATGAATTTGAAAATTTCACATATTTAATGGAAATATGGAAATTATTTATGAAAGCGTGGTGAGTGGTAATAGATCCACCCTAGTGTATTTCCTCATCATCACCAAGAGTAGAATGAACACACCCAATGAAATATAATCACACACTTTATCCACCAAACATGCACACAAAATTGTCCTATTGAAAAGCTATTCAAACTCCTCATCATTGAGCTTGTATTCTTTGAAGATTTCATCTCTACCAACTCCTAGTAGGCATAGATTCTTAAGCAAACTACTCTATACCAACACCTAATGGTCATAAAATTTGCAATCGAAATACATCAAGAATACATGCTTCACTGTCTCATATTGAAAAGCATAATTTTCACAAAGCACAACTATGGTGGATTCATGGAAGGATTTTCGATGACACACAAATATCCTAAACTTGTGTGTTTCCTTGTTCTCATCAACTCTATTATTTGCATGACATTTTCTACTATCAATCTTCTTCTCAAATAGGTGGGCTTATGTAGCTTGATCGAGTTTGTATTTTTCAAACAATGTTGGATACGTCAAGAATTATGAATCTTATATTTTGTAATTATTATACCACAAATTTCTTATTTGATGTACACAGACTTATTGCAAGTACAATAAAATATTGGTTTTGTTGTTTCCTTGAAATGTGATTTTCAAAATATTAAATGTTCAAGATCATTGGTATGAATTTGAATTACTATTAGATTATGGGAGGAAATAAAGGGTATATATAATATAGGATACAACTCATGGATTCCTTTGTCATTGTTTAGGGAATTCATAGTTACTCCCTACAATAAATTCTATTTATTTCTTTCCATGTGAAATATTCAATAAATTAATGTTTTGGATAAACTTATTAAATTTATTTAATTCTATTTCTTTCTTTCTATGTGATAGATTCAATAAATTAATGTTTTGGATAAACTTAATAAATTTATTTAAGAAAATCTAGGAAGTATGTTGTAATAGTTCAAAGTTTAAATGATAACTATTTAGGATAGAAGAGGCCTATCTAGTCCAAAGGTAACAAGCTATCTCTAGATTTCATATATGCAAATGTTGTTAATTATTCATCAATCAATCTAGACTCTAGGTTTTTGTTATTTTAGGGGTGGTTTCCTCCAAGCTAATGCAATAATAGAATATAATAGTGAATCCATATCATAATAGATAAGGCATTGGTTTAAGTTCAAGCTTGATAGAAATTAAAAAAAAAATAAACTCATCATTTCAATTTTGTGTGTGTGTGTGTTTGCTTGAAATTGTTTGATGCAAATAACAATGAAATAGAAATCATGGTATCACTTGCATTTCAAAAATTAGAATTTCTTTAACATAAATTAAAAATATGAGATTATAGATAAGGCATTGGTTTAAGTTCAAGCTTGATAGAAATTTAAAAAAAAAATGAACTCATCATTTCAATTTTTGTGTGTGTGTGTTTGCTTGAAATTGTTTGATGCAAATAACAATGAAATAGAAATCATGGTATCACTTGCATTTCAAAAATTAGAATTTCTTTAACATAAATTACAAATATGAGATTTTTTCTCAAGATTTTTAATCAATAAATTTTTAAATATTAAACATTTCGAAAAACATTTTTAATTGGCATCCTTCTTGATTAATTACCAATCCTCCTCAATTACTTACTTTTTTTAAACTACACATTTTTATCTTTTATATATATATATAATTCTCAACATGATATTTCTTCCATTACTACGTACAAAACATCATATTAAATATTTATATATATAATTCTCAACATGATATTTCTTCCATTACTACGTACAAAACATCATATTAAATATTTATAAAAAAACCAATTTACCGTTTTACTATAAAAAAAATATTTTAGATTTGTTACACAAAATTTTCTACAATATATATTATGAAAATAAAGGTTTTAGATAGAATGTTCATAGAAGTGATAGTAATTGTTGGAGAATTATTTGGAGAAAGTTTTACACTAGAGGTTGTGAATTTTCCTTTCGTATCTGAAGGAACAACCGATAGAAACATTAAAAATTATTGTATATGAGTACATCTACAAATAATCTTGAAAGAGATTCTACAAACAACTAATCCAATAACCAATAAAAAATATTAAAGATTATTTTATATTAATACATCTACAAACAATCTTGAAATAGATTCTACAAACAACCAATCAAAATTAGTATGACCGTGTAGTATATTTTGGTGGCTCGAAAGCCCCAATTTTGTATATGACAGTTATGTATTATGAAGTCACATTTTTTGGACTTAATGAGAAATATTTATGATGATCAATTATTATTCTATTTACATGTGTAAAATGTGTTTGTGAAATACTTATGGTCTTTGAAACAAGTGCCAATCTAGTACATAGTCAGCATATGAATCAGCAACTTGATTAAAATTTCTTGGAATGTGAATGTATATTATGCTCTCAAATTTCCGTTCAAGCAATCTTACAAGCGAGAATCTTCATAACAATGTCAGATCCCTTACATGATACAAGCCATTAAGTTGTGAGACCACTAACTGCAAATCAAGACGTACCTCAAGAGAAAGAACACCATGTGAAATGGCATCCCACAATAACTCAATCACGACACTATATTCAGCAACATTGTTTAACGAAGGCCGTAAACATACGCCTCCTGAAGACAACACTTGTCCTGTAGGAGTATAGATCACCCAAGAAGCCGAAGCTAAGTTTTGAGTGTGGCGGCTAGCACCATCAACGAATCCTATGTAAACAGAAGACTCCATCGACATCTTCCATAACAAACGAAAGATAATCAATAAACCTCATCACCATAAGAAGACCTAACTATGCAATGCAAAAAATGTACAATAATATACAAAATTCATCCTTGGCTGAAGATCATGCATAGTATTTTTTAAGATAGAGCCCATTTCTAGGCTTCGCCAAAGCCGTCCCTTCATAATCCACCAACTAATAGGAGCCTTTCTATAAGACACGTTTAACCACGTAAGGACCATGCCACATCGGGTTGAACTTTCCTGCCCCCAAGGGTTCCTTAGCTTGATCCCACAAAAGGACCAAGTCTCCTTCACTAAACCTCCTAGGACGGACAGACTTATCGTACTAGACCTTAATGTGACACTTGTTAACCTCAAGAGCCACTAAAGCATCTCGACACTACTCATCAAGCTGCTCCAAGTGGATCAGACGTTCTTCCAATGCGGAAGTATTCGGTAGAATCTCCACAGCTAGCTTCAATGAAGGGATTTCACATTCAACTAGTAATACTGACTCCACCCCAAGCACAAGCTGATAGGGAGAAAAACCGGTGGCAGTCTTAACTGTGGTTCTATAGGCCCACAAAGCAGGATACAATATGATATTCCAATTATTCTTACTTTGTGCAATGGTTCGTTGGAGAGTGGACTTAAGTGACTTGTTCACTACTTCAACATATCCATTCGCTTGAGGATAGTAAGAAGAGGAATGCTCTTTCTTATACCCTAACTTTGAAGACAACTCTTCCATCATTTTATTCTGAAAGTTCCTGCCATGGTCAGTGACAAGCTCCCTCGGAATGCCAAACTGGATGATAATCTAGTTAAATACAAAATGCGTGGTTTTTCACCGTCAGACTTGATGGTGGGCATATCCTCTTCCCATTTCATGAAATAATCAACAACCATAATAATATGATGGTGCCCCCCAGCCAAACCTGGGTTACAATCCATAGATTCGACCCCCCCACTTGGTGAAGGGACCAACAGTGATAATAGGATGCAAAGGGGTAGGACGTGAGTGCATATTCCGTGCAAACACGTGTAAAGGGTGGCACCTCTTGACCGCATTAATGCAATATTTAAAGATGGATAGCCAAAAATAACCCACTCTCAAAACATTTTGAGCTATAGAAAGCCTAGATAAATGACCACCACACGCCCCTCCATGGCAATCATTAAGCACGACCTCAGCCTCCTCATGAGTTAAGCAACAACATAAAATGGAATCAACCCCATGGAAATATAAAGTATCATCCACTATGAGGTATTTCTTCGCTACGTGACGTAGTCGTTGACACTCATCTCATGAGAGGTGAGTAGGAACCTTCAATGTTTGCAAATAAACAATAATATCCCTGTACCAAAGGTCCGTGGTTGAGATGAGAAAGATATGCTCATCAATAAGAGAATCCTCATGAACCTCTTCTTCATCCAAATTTGGAAAATCCGATATAAGCTCGGCAAAAACTAATGATTTCTTCGACTTTGCCGAAACAAATTCAAGATCAAACTCTTGCAATATGACAATCCATTTATTATACTTTCCCCCAATCATCCTTCTCATGAGGACGAATTGAAATGGATTGATTTGAGCTACGACCAAATTTTGGTGAAGGAGGATGTAATGCCTCAAACGCTGAACCGCATGGACGGTGGCTAAGGCTAGCTTCTCAACATGGGTATAACGAAGTTCCGCATCAATAAGGTTTCGGCTAAGATAGTATATGACATGATCATGGAGCTCCTCATCCTCTTGAACCAATACCATACCAACCGTCTCATGAGACGCGACAACATAAATTAGAAAATCATGGCTATATTCCGATGGACTAAGCATGGGGGTCGATGCCAAGGCTTTCTTAGGAGCATCGAAAGACTCTTGGGCTTGCTCATCCTAGTAAAAACTGGTGTCTTTTTTCCACAAACACATGAAGCCTTTAGTCAAATTGGCAAAATTGACTACGAACCTTCGCAAGAAGTTTGCCATACCTTGTAAACATTGAAGATGTCGAATGTTACACGGGGGAGACAATTGAAGTATTGCCTCAACCTTCAAGGGATTGAATCTAATACCCTCCTTTGACATGATGAATCCTAGTAAATGACCAACCTTCACATAAAATATGCACTTGTGAGGATTTAATCAAATTTGGTAATGACGACATCTTTCGAAAACCAATCTCAAATGATAAGGATGACGCACTCTCAAACAAGAATGAGCAGCTAGATCATCCAAATACACTTCAATAATATTTTTAAGATCATGAAAGGCAAAGGTCATGGCCCATTGAAACGTAGCTCCGACGTTTTTAAGGCCGAAGGGCATCTTCCAATATACAAAAGTTCCCCAAGGACAAATAAATGCAGTCTTATGTTGGTCCTCTGGTTTAATCTGTATCTGATTATATTTGGAAAAGCCATCCATAAAAGAAAAAAACCTCACTTCCCGCACACTCACCCAAAATTTGATCAATAAATGGTGTAGGGAAATTATATTTAGGACAAGATCGATTTAAATAGCAGAAATCGGTGCATATATGTATCGCTCCCTACTTCTTATCCACCAAAACGGGATTTGAAACCAAGTCTGTCAAGGGAACGGTATAGATAAAACCAGCTTTGAGCAGCTTCTCTATCTCTACTTTAATAGTGGGTGCTTTCCTAGGATTCACGACACATAAACGTTGTCGAACCGGTTTTGCATCCGGATAGGTTTTGATTTCGTGTTCGACAATGCGAGGGTCTATTCCTAGCATCTCTTCATATGAACAAGAAAAAACATCACGAAATTCCTTAAAAGACTCGGTGTACTCCTTAATCTCATCGGGGGAACAATCTACCCCAATGTAAATGTTCTCAACCTTACCAGGATCACGAGAAATGTTGATAGTAATCATTGGTGACAGGTTTCCCTTCAGCAATCTAACTAGGAGAGCTTAATGGGACCACGGGGCTACCAACTTTCTCACTCAGAATTGCCCTAAATTCATCACATTCTAAACGATCAATATTAGGGAGGAAATACGATCTATGGTGCAGCTCTCCCCAAGGTTTTTCAATCCCAGACATAGCCTCAAGAATCGCTTCATCAGATGGAAAAACATCAAGGCAGTCTTAAGAGTGAGATGACTCTACTGCCCAAGCAAACGACACATAAGGGTCCTCCTCCTCCATCCGTGAAGAGGAAGGACTATGTTCTACAACATGATCAAGATTCGCTTGATACACCACCAATGTTGCAGGCAACGGCATGTCTGTCTCGGTAGGTATAGAATTATCACTCGAAGAACTTGGTTAAGGAAGAATCTAAGGATCCTCCATATGAGAGGTGCTAAAGGAAACCAAATTCAACGAGGTCGAACCCCTACCAAGACTAGACCCAATCATAAGAACCGGCACAGGACAACTAAAGGTTCCCATGAAAGAAGGATACATACCCACACCCACATTCTCAGTTGTCGACTAAGAATGATTGATAATCAGGATAGAAGCTCCCAATGATTCTTTAACACTCGGATTCTGGAAATATTTATGATCAATAGTAACGATATTCCCATTCAATGGAAAACAAACCACTCGGAATAAGGAAGAAGCTACAGCTTGCATACTATACATCCAGTTCCTACCCAACAAAATATTTTAGTCAAGGGGCGCATCAACCACCTCGACCTCGATCATGATAGTCTTCCCCCCTGATTGGACCTATAGGGAAGGAAGTATACCGTGCGGCTGAAATGATCTTCCATCAAAAGAAGTCAACATGTTCACATATTTAGACAACGTGGGAGAACCTAAGCCCTTCCAATAATACAAAGACATCACGAAAGCGACAGCACCTTCTTCAATCACAGTGCGCATGATGGTTTTATTTAAATACTCTATGTGAATCCGAAGAGACACATAGTAAGGCAAGTGAGGTTGTATTACATGAGTTTCAAATTTGATGATGGAAGGAGAGTTATCATCACCAACCCCAAGAGGAGAGAACAAGTCCTTTCTCTGTGAAGGACAAGTCTGAAGTACTTCTAATGTGGACATCGCACAAGGAGTCAGGCCTAAATCCTCGACAATTGAATAGTTATGGGCAGCTCGAGCATTAGTATTGTGCCCCGAGAACTTAAGGACTCCCTTAGGAATGCGAGACAAAACTTCAGGTTTATCCATAGGCTTTTCAATTCGCAAAGGACTCTCAGGTGGAGTAGGTTCTTTCCTAAGGTCTGGTTGTGACGAAACATAGTCTTTTGCACGCGTCACAACAATAGTATCTTTCACCATGTTGAAGCAACCGTGACCACTAGCATCATCCGGCGGGTTTTGAGTTCCACTAGACATGTAACCAGGATCAACGGTCCTCGAGTTCATATTTTGATTATTTGGTAAAGGATTCGTAAACACGGCTAAGCCCTGTGCTATGAACTTCGAGGCATCTTCCATACGAGGGCACAAGTGAGTGAGGTGGTCATCCCTGTACAACTTGCAAGGAAATTTTACCTTCCACTTAGGCTTATTGTCCCCCCCGGCATTATTATTGCCATTGTTCTGGTCATTAGTCTCATTATCATTTGTATTCCCACCCTTTTTGTTATTTTTTCATTTCTTTTATTCCTTCCAGGTTGTTGGTTACCTTTCGGGTTCGACGATTGCACAAAAAGTACATCCACCGACTGGGTAGGAAGGGACGAAGTTGTAGCTTTCCTCGACGCATACTGGTTAAGAGATAACTGGCTCACTTGTTTCATAATCGAATCCACAGGTTTGGTACTTGTGGAGCCAACAATACCATCGGCATGTGGCCCAGGTTTGAACTTGGGGTCAAAATTGGAATGCGAAGCATTAGGTATGACCTCATAAAGGAGCCCCGACTGAGCATAAATCAAGTCTAACTGATGGTCCCTAAAAATAGCTTGGTCCTCATTTTGAACTGCATATGTGGAAACATCCTTCGTGATATAAGGTAACAACGACTTGAGGAACCACTCTAGAAGGAACTCTGGTGGTATAAAGGCTTTAATCATCCTCTTCTGTCTATGCCACTCTTGTATATGATCTGAAATGTGGGTGCCTTTGTCTTATTGAAATGTCGACAAGAGTTCGGTATTGGCGTCGTAACGCAAGGGTAGCTGGAAGTAGTTAATACAATTCATCGCAAGGTCATTAAACAAATAATATGTCCCCCCAAGTAGCTCTATATACCATTTCACGGCAGGACCCATGAGGGTGCGTTGAAATAGTCTCAAATGGATAGAGTCGTTGTTCAAGGAATTGGAAGAGCACCAAAGATGGAAGGTCGTGACGTGCTCTCCAGGATCTTCACGAGACTTACCTTCGAATTTAGGAATATCCAAAGGAAGTTTGGTAGGCACTTCCGGCCATGATGGGTTATGAGATATAGGATCGTTCGTCAATCTTGACAAATAGGGTAGATTCAAAGTCGCAAGGAAAGGGAGCCTAGGTTGAGCTTATTGGTTCCATGCTCCCTGATAGGACTAGTTCCCATAAGGATGAGTTATATATACACCATGGCCTTGGTAAGTGGGATAATAACCTAGTGGTAGGCCTAGGATGTGTGTGTGAAGGAACATCCACTGCATGGATGGAAGGTGTAATGTGACTAGTGCTACCAAACCTTTTCGTATGAAAAGGAATGGAAGTTCCCCCAGGCTCAGTACCAGGGTCAAAATTTGACTTGACATTGGGTGTCGAGCCAATCTCGGGAACATCAGGCATGCCATACCTAATGGTGCTAGTTCTCGTGGGTTCGTGGTGAGTCTCATCGCCTGGAAGCCAATATCGACGATTAGGGTGTGTGTAATCTATGAATTGTGAAGGATATTCTTGTGACGGTCCAGTCGAATGATGACCAGACCCTAACGGAGTCCCATATGTGCTCAGAGGTTCATCTTCCCATACATGACGAGGAAGGTCAGGGATCTCCGGGATCTCATGCTCATGGTCGCCCATAGTGTGTGAATCAAAGTGAGAAGTAGTCCGCCTAGACTGTCTGGTTCTCTCTCCCAAAGGAGGAGGAGACATAGAAGGAGGAAGCCCTGCTAAACAATGAGAACGGTGAGGTGCCGCACCCGAATCCACAATGACTCAACAAAAACAAAAGACTCAATCTAGCTACATAAACCTAAGCAAACTGGCATGCACAGAGCATACACCTAAGAAAATCTAAAGCCAAATCACAAGCAAAACAAGGGTAGGACAAGTGAACTCCCGAATGAAGCAGGTATATCTCGCCTAGGAGAGGCTTGAGACTCCCATACACAACAAGCGAAGGTTCGTAACCAATTATAGTGGCCCTTAGCTTCAACGCATATATAGACTATGTTGTCCGACCCTTACCTGGCCAAGACACCTGCAGAATAACCTCTGCAAATACCCCCTCGATAACCTAGGTAAGGAAACTAAGGTCACCTCAATATAACCAATGCTCAGGAAAACAGTCACAGGCGGGATTGACCATATGGGCAGGGCAGCAAAGCCCGAAGCCTGAAAGCACAACTAGTACCCCAAGGGTGCACCAATCAATACCTCAAAGGCCCCCAGATACAAATACAATCCTGGAAATATCTTCGGTGCTCACAGAAAGTGAACAGGGGTCATCCCAATCACAATCGTGTGCATTGCCTCGTGCTAAACTCCTGTGTAAGAGGAGTGCCTGGAGAAACACTAATTATATTAAGGGTTTCACACTCTCACCTGGACATACACATAATTGTTTTGTTTAGTGATCTTGGAGAATTTACTCACAATGAACTATTCTAAGACCCTAAAACCTATTCTTGTTGATGCACCCTAGAAAAGGAAAGAGTGTAATTCATTTTATTAAGCGTTGATTTTAGTTGGTTGTGATTAATCAAAGGGTAAATGGTCGTGCAACTAATGAAGTTATGACTCAGCAGTGAAGTAAATATGCACACCTAACATGCAATGCCAAGCGCAATGTGTAGAATGAAGAACATGGTATGCCACTACATGAGGTGCAATATTTTTCCTTCAAATGTAAGTGCAATCATTCCTATATGAAAATCTAACTCTAATAATAGTAAGCAAACCTAGTGCAAGTACCATGCCAATGCAAAATGCAAGAGATGCATAACTATGCAAAAGCAAAAAAAAAATTGTATTTTTTGCAATAAATGAGATGTGAAAGCAAATAAATGATTCTACAACCCCTAGACCCTGCAGCCACTCACAAACAACAGCTAAGCAAGGAACTAAGGTAAAAGAGACCTAATGCACTAATCTTAAAACAAAAAATGGATAAATGGATGACAAGAACAAAGCTTAAGAAACAAACGAAAATAATTCTCTGATCAGAAACATAGGGTGTATACAGACACCAAAAGCATCCAAGAAGACTCAACAATCATCAGAACTCACCCGGCAACACTTAATCCTCCACCTAAAGCTCAAACGGAAAGCATATGTGATTGTTCTTAGTAAAAGGGCGTATATACGCGACTATTCAAGGAAAACCCGTGTGTATACGCGACTGTGAATGCAAAACCCGCGTACAGGAAGAAAAGTGCATAAAAATAAGGCAAACAGACAAGCTAAGACAAAATTTACTTCTTGAGGACCCTACTGGGAAAACATGCCCCCAAACCCGACACAGAAACAGAGAAATCAAGAGAAATTCAAGTACATTGAATACCAAATCCCCCCAAAAAAAAACAGCTAGGATCTCTCCCCAGTGGAGTCGCCAATTCTGTTATGGAGAGAAACTTCCTATGGCTTGGGGTGTACCACAACAGACAGCTAGACACCAAAAATCAATATTTCCCAATATGCAAGAGAAACCAAACATCTAACACTAAGGGATATCGAACCGTACCTTGTTCCAGACGGTTGAAGTAGATCCCCGCTGAGCTTTTCCAATTCATGCTTGCTTTAGCAATTCACTCTCAACAACAGCAAACAAGACAAGCATGCTATATAATAAATTGTTAGACCTACTCTAGAATATATATTCATCAATGTATAAGCAATTAAACATATCCATGGATTCAATATTCATTCAATTTCACATTAATTGGATGGGAAAATATATTTGTATTAATAAAATCAGAGATTACAAAAGTGACAACCTCTGTCGGCACGTCTACGAACCGGAGAAACCGAGTCCTCCACCTGGGCCTCCACCACCTCAATCCTCCATCTCTCGATAGCAATCTCACAAGACAAAGGCAAGCTTGGGAAGAACACAAAGTTCTACAAAGGGACAAAGGGATGTAGACTCAAGTACAAGCAAACTGAGGCAACAATGGACTATAGTTTCTTTGCTCTTCAATTCCCCCTCTTCAATGTATCCAAGGGTTTCCATATATAGTAATCCTAAAGGGTAATGGAGGGTCAAATCCGAGCGTTCTCAAGGAATTTGGAAGGCCAAGAGTCAAGTGGTTCAGACTCATATGAGGAAAATCCAAAACTATTTGGCTTTATGCACACATCCCAATGTACGCGGGTTTGAGGTCAAAATTCGTGTGTACACGCGAGTATGAGGTTAAAAGTCATGTACAACAATAAAAGGGGGTTTTAAGGGATGATCTTGGAACATCAAAGGATAATACAAGTCCATGGGGTCCAAAGAGTCTGTAGAAGGACAGGAGAGGCCATAAATATGTGATCTACCATGTGTGGTAAAATCAGCTATAACAATCACCATCAATAGGAAGTATCAATGCTACATCACCAATACCTTAAAATCCTCCCTTAGGAATCATCATCCATCATCATGCATGATAATAACGTCTAGGGGCTTTCCCAGTATGTTTAACACAATGACCTTTTCAAAAAGTTACCATATTAACCAATCAAAATCCAAAACTTACCCTAGTTGGACCCACAGTCCCAAATAGCTTCCTTGGTAATGTGTTTCACTCAAACAAAGACGCCTTGGAAGCTATGACCACTCCTAAGGTACCTTGTAATAATATGCATCATTGTCTTTCCTTTTTACCTCAAAACATGTTTAAACGCACTCAGATGGATCAACAACATGTCATCAAAACCAAAGATGTTATTCCTCATAACCATGTTGATTGGTTTAGAAATCCCATTCTTTACCTTGTTGCTTTCGAAGAAGACAACATTGCTAAAATCCCCCCCACTATCAATGTGGATATTTCCATCACTCCCGGAGTCATAGAAAACATCTCAGTTGGTGTTTATTTATCTCAACAAGAGTTTAACACTTGCAAAGCACCATTCCAAGAATTTTTGGATATTTTCACTTGGTCGTACGTAGAGATTCTAGGGCTCGATCCAGCCATTCTCAAACATCAGATTGACACATGGTCTGATGCTTCACTAGTATGATAAAAACAACAACCTATCCACCCTTTCAAATCAGTCGCTATCAAATAAAAAATTGAGAAGCTTATCCAAGTAGGGGTAATTTATACCATCGCCTACACATCATGTGTATCAAATCCCGTCCCTGTGAACAAAAAAACAGGGAATACTTATTTTATGCATAGACTTTAGTCATCTTAAAGATGCTTGTTCGCAAGAAAATTTTCCTATCCCTGTCATTGACTAAATTGTTAATGGGTGTTCCAATCACAAAGCCTTGTCATTTATGGATGGAATTTTCAGCTACAACCAAATACAGATCAGTATAATATGGATTTCACATCCCCATGGGGAACCTTTACCTATTGTGTCATGTCGTTTAGATTGAAGAACATTGGAGCCACATTTCAAAATGCCATGTCCTTTGTGTTTAACAACTTATCTCGTATCATATTGGATTATCTTGATGATCTGACAACCAAATCCAAGAAACACGTTGATCACCTCTCTGATCTGCATATCATCTTCTCATGATGTCGACAGTACAAAATATGATTAAACACTCTCAATGTTCTGCTTCACATCATGACACTTAGTAGGGTTCATCGTATGTCAAACCAGGATCATCAACACCATGGATCCCCTCAAAGTTCAATCAATCCTTGAACTTCTCCCACTAAAGACTCAATGACAGTTGCATAGCATTCAAGGAAAAGTCAACTTCCTTCATCGCTTTGTCCTATACTATGCTATACAAGTGTAGGGATTCCTAGATGTCTTCTTAGGAAAGACGTCTCCTTTTAGTGGGATGACCAAGCACAACTATCATTGAAGGAACTCAAAAATGCTCTCACATCAACTCCTCTGATCTCCCTACTTAACTTAGAAAAGGATTTTATCCTATATGCTTCAACAAACCACTTCTTGGTTTCCAACATATTATTTCAAAATGGTGAGGATCTTATGGGAAAATCATTTATTACATTTGCGGAACACTGTCAAGACCACCACTCAATTATATCCATGATAAGAAGTTAACATTTTCCTTAATTTTCTTGATGCAAAATCTTCAACATTACTTCTTTCTACGTAAAACCATCGTGATTGCAAACTCTAACCCAATGTAGTAAATACTAGGTTGGTGACTAATCAATGGTAAGTTCACTCATTGGATAACCATTATTTAGGAATTCAATATTGAGTTTGTAACACTGAAGAGAAAAAATGGTTTGTCCCTCGTCGATCTCATTATTGATCTCCTGAATGCTACAGTGAGACCCCCTATCAATGATTAGTTTCCAGTTGAACATTTGTTTGTCCTCAAAACCAAATGTCGATGGTATGATGATGTCCCAACATATCTTCTCACACATAAATTTGCTTCCCATCTCTCACGTGACAATTGCTGCCACATTTTTCACCAAGCCCCTCGTTACCTCCTTATTAGAGATCTCTATCCACTAGGGCCCAACACTATTTTGCGGCAATGTTTATATCATGATGAGATCGAGCAATTCCTTAACGATTTCCATGGAAAAGCATGTGTATACCACTTATTAAGATTGTACACCACCTATAAAATTATGTGTGCCAACTACTTTTGGCCCTAGGTCTTCAACAATTTTATTCATGTTATTAAATGTTGTGAAAACTACCAAATTTTCTCTAGAAAAACTATGGCCTCTCTAACCCCTTTGCACCCAGTCATCATAGTCGGTCCCTTCTACAAGTGGAGGATTGACTTCATGGAATTTTGACCCGTGTCCACTCAAGGCCATAAGTATATTTTCATTGATGTCAATTACTTTACAAAATGGGTTGAGGGAATGGATAATTTCAACAATACTAGTGCTATAGCTACTAGATTCTTCTTGAACCATGTCATCACATGATTTGGAATACCCAAAAATTGGACTCATACAATGGAATTCATTTCCAAAATGAGATTTTCCATGAACTTCATTCTTGTTGGGATTCAGACATGAATTTTCCCACCCCCTACTATCCACAAGATAACAAATAGGTTGAGGTTGTCAATAAAGTCCTTAAAACCCTACCCTTGTGGAAAGACCCTTACATTTTCAAACAATGCCTTCCCAAACGAGCCTTTCTGCTTGGTTTTCCTGAAGGATCCCTTCTCAACAACCCTATCAATCGGTTGTACTTGAAGAAATTATTTCCATAGCCATCATACCGAGATGACTGCACATACATGTGAACATATCTCTAGATAAGTCACACCTATTTCTAACACCGCTATCCACATGAAAGTTTCCACAAAACAATCGCATGCTATAATAAATTATGACCACAAATACATTGTCACTTTTACCAACTCGGTGTAGATCACATATTTTTGTCATTGTTTTTAAATTTTTCTTCCTCTTGGTTTATACACTCTGAATGATTCTTTCCATTTCCTTTGGAAATGACTTCAATATATACTATTATGTTAGTTTCATCGACGACATGAGTCATAGGTAACTTAATATCACATTCTCTACTTAGGCCATTTACACCCCAATGCACATGCTTTACCACACAGGTGGCACATGCCTCAATCCTTCCACTAATATCCAAGTTAAGTAAGATATCAGCATTATATTTTGTTTATGTCTTCCATTTCTGCATCCGACACCTTCACGTCCATCCGGATTCTCAACTCCGCGTCACACATTTTAACAACATATTTGGTGTACGTAATCCATGCCTCTTTTGAAAATTTCTCTTAGTGAAGCTTCTGGTCCACTAGTTTGATACCATCACATTCATCCATGTCCCTAGAAATGCTAATGAATTTGTATATCACATTTCTAATGACATATTAAATTGGAATTTATTACATTGACAATACATTTAATCAAATAAAGAAAATAATGTTTATGTTTTTACCATACATTTATGTTATGATCATCATACATACATAAATTAAAAGCATAAGTACATAATCACACAATTCAAACAGGCAGATCAAGGAACCCATGGAATGGTGCATCTATATATCATCATATATAATATGTATATCATGCATCTCAGAGGTGACATATCAAAAAATTGCCTTATGGGGGTACATAAAAAACTAGCCTCCATATGCCATATCAAAACGTATACAAAAAGGGGTTGAAAGGACCATACATCACTAGGAACCTCCTGTTAGACGAGGTGGAAGTTGTATCATCACTAGAGGCATTGCAACCTCTAGAGCCAATATTCTTGGTCTTGGCCCTACTACTACTGTTGATGGTGGTGATGGGGGTACTTGTGTCGCTTCCCACAGTCGATGTGAGTGCCTGGTGACTGCTATTTGATGCATCATCATGCACCATCTTGGTCATGCATCCTCTGGAACATTCAAACACAACACCATGTTCCAATCCTCCAAATTGATGAAATCACACTTGTTCACACTATCCATCAAAATGGCCACTTGTTGCTCAAGCTCGACCAACACTGCACCAGGGTCACCCCTTGTTGGTACATCCCCACCTGCCTCTACTCTCTCCTCATCAATTCCTTCGTCGATGCCCATACCCATATGGAACTTTGATTGTTGCAGGTACCTCGACAAGTTGTATATGACAAACTTCTGCACTGAATAAAACAAATCAAACACCCATTAGTCTCACATATGTATATAATCAATAAAAAATATGCATATAAATGAAATCAAAACATGTACACAAACATGATAAAGAGACACTCACCTCAAGCATCCCATCCCTCTCGACTAGGTGGTTGTAGCTCCAGATCATGGTGAAATTCCATAGCAATCCATAGATACTGCTCAATCCTCCAAATATGATGCCTCCACACCAGTAGGTAGTGGATCATGAAGACATGAGCAACCTCTCCACCTACATATCTGGGTATCACCCTGCTCAAAAATCCATCCAAGGCTACCTTGGCCACCACACCAGTATCACCATAGGTGGACGAAGTGATGGAATCCTCTAAAAAAATTACGAACACGAGATGATACCGTAGGTTAACATCCCATGTTCCTCTACGGTGAGATTGGTCATCTGAGCACACATGTTGACCAACAACATGTCTTCCTAGGAAACTCGATCCCCTGCTAGAACCCTCTCCACTAGGAGTAACTCCCAACAACCTAACAATGACGGTCGTTGCCACCCTCGCTGTTAAATCCTACAAGCAAATTAAAAGAATTCCCCCATCCTTTTTCGTTGCAAGGTTACCCTGCAATACTGACCGATCAACTAATGTAATGTCCACTAAGCATCAAGAGAAAGGTGAGTTTCCTCTCGAATCCCATAAAAAAAATCTAGTCAATAAATAAATATCATGCCACTCAAAAGTCATCCTTTCACTTCCCAAAATGAAGCATCCACGCTGGTGATACCACATCATGAGAAAAGTCATCCTTTCACTTCCCAAATGAAGCATCCATGGTGGTGATACCACATCATGAGAAATGTCGTCAATAAGTTGTCACTCATCCTCATCAAAGGGAAAAAGAAGTACTTCGACATCCCTACTCATCATAGGCATTGTTGCACAATTGGTTCATTCTGCACCTGCCCCAACAATTGGTGCTCATGCCACTCAATCGCCATCCCCACTAGTACTAACACAACACACTCTGCAACCAGAAACAAGTTATAAACATGCACCAGTCACCAATCATCAGCCCATAAACTAAAAACCAAAGAATCGAATCAAATCCGCACGACTTTTTCACCACTAGTTGTGTAGTTTCGTGTGAATATTGTCATGGTTTGTCCACGTGACCACATGACCGGGAAACTATCACATGGCTAACCGTTCCAGTCTCCAGACATGCACGATTTGGCTGCATGACCGTGCAATGCAACTGCCACACAAATAGGGCGTTGTATGAATTTTTCGTATGAATAACACATGCTGCCATGCCCGTATGCCGGTATTTTTATTATTTTTACTTTTTAACCGTAAAATATAATAGAAGCTAGAATTAACACGTCACCTGTCAAGTTCAATTAATTTTGAAGATCGTCATTTTGACGGGTCAAGTTAAAATTTGCATGTAGTTTTTATTATGTTTATTTTTATATATTATGTGAGGCCGTAAACCTCAACCCATGCCCTTATTTTATTTAAAGTTATAATTATTTTCACGTGCGTATCCATTAGGCTATTTCTGGTTCACATCCTAGCTGTCATGTTGCATATCCATCGGTAGATCTTGGTTTTTAAAGTTATAATTATTTTCACTTGGGTATCCATTAGGCTATTTGTGTTCACATCCTAGTTTTCATGTTGCATATCCATCAGTAGATCTTGGTTCACATCATATATCTGTCCCCTATTCAGATAATAAATTTTCATTTAGCTGTGAATTCAAGGGTTTGTGCTCTTGTGGAAAACATCTAGATTTGCAGGGTCCCTTATTATGAACTATAAAACTTCGACACCTTTGCTGGTGCAAATTCTGCAAGGGTTTGGGATCTTGTGGCAAACAACTAGATTCCCAGTCGTCCCGTATTATGAACCATGAAACTTTGACAACCTTGCTGGTGCAAATTCTACAAAATAATAACATTACAAACTTCATTAGCTAGAGCTATAATTATGATATTTTGCTCTCTGTGAGATTGGAACTGAAGGCGCGCTAGATATTCTCGAATACATCAAGCTGTGGGAGGTTGACGGTAGCATGATTGCATGTAGAGAATAAGGTAACCTACTAACCATCATTTGCAGATAAAATTGTAACAATAAAAAAATATTGAAAGCATGATTCTTTTGAATTTAATAATTTAATATATTTAAATGAAATAGAACTGTATTTATGTATTTATGCTCACAGTTTCAGATATAGAATTCATCAATTTTTTACGTATAGATTTTTTAATTTAATTTGAAGGTTTCTTTGATTTCCCTTTACTAACTATACTACGTGTGTGCTAAATAAAAGACTAAAAAAACCAGTCAAATAGATAAACTTAAAAATACAATTCAAATAAATAAACCTAAGTTGATGAAAAATGACAATACAAATGAAAACTTTACCTTAGAAAACATATCCATATCCCAACTCTGAATCTATTAAAGTCGTCAATTTAAACAGACAACGAGAAAGTTGTGGCAGATAGATTAATGGGTTAGATTAATGGTAGAACTAGCACATGCAAACTTCAATCCATGGCAAGTCTAAGCCCTCGGATTCCAATTACCAGCTTAGTAATGTCAGATGCATTGACGTGCCTGTATTTTCAAATTTTTACATGAAGAATTATCCAAAAATACATAAAATGTCCACGCACTTAAAAATAAATCTCTACCCTTTGGGCACGAAGTTTAGTCCCCTCCATTTGAATATTCCCATTGAACAAGATTGTATGGCTTAAACAACATAGCCTAATAATGTATATATTGCGAAGTCACCAACATGGCTCAATGTCTTTATTATGGTAGGGAACATGGGGGCAATGATAAAGCAAGCAATTTGTTCGTGTCAAGTTCTTCCTTCGTATCCAGCCAGGAATAACAACAAGATCGAGAAAGCAAGAGACCTGAAGAAATTACCGAAAAAAATCTATAACCAAACACTCTCAAACAGTTTCTCCTATAGGGTTTGTGGAAGGAAGTTTCCCAATTAGGCAGCCACAAGGTCCTATATAGTTTGTGGAAGGAAGTTTCCCAATTAGGAAGCCACAAGAAAGAATGCAGTCCCTTGCCAGCCACAAGCCTGTCTGTGTCCCAATTAGAGTCTCCAAAGTTAAAAATTGTAGTGAAAATTAAAAGATAGAGGAATATGGACTTTCACTCTATCATAAAACTACGATTTGAGAATTCATGTGAGTAAAGAGGAGTGGCTTTCAAGAATGAGTAAAGAAGTTCTAAAACTTTTTGTTGTTCATGTCTATTTACGTTTTCTCTCCAAAATACTCTATATTTATATATAATACTCTATGTAGAATTTTCTGATTGTTTCAAATCAATGCATTGAAGGTTGTGTGTGGGAGAACAAAGCATTCTCGTTTATGTCTTGAGATGAACCATGTTGATGTACTTCCCATCATAAATGGATTACATTGTATACTCAATGCTACCAACCTATTAAGTGGGATTTAAAGGGATTGAATAAATAAGAGAACGCCTTGGAATATGATCGATGTGCACCCATCCCTTATTGGCATTTAATGTTGTTGGGATAGGTAGTTTCTGAGTTAATCATAAGCATTTAATGTTGTTGAGATAGGTAGTTTATAACACCATAGATAGATGATCAGTCCACCTAATAAATGACTGGTGTTACAATTAATTTTTTTTATTACACGTTAAAAAAATATTAGACGTTATATGAAGGGCACATTTTAGAAAAAAATCGTCATAGTTTTTTATATTGACGGGTAAGGGCACCCGTCAAATTTAACCCCTGCTGCCATGCATCTCTCTCGCATAGTGTGTGATTGTCAAGGGGAAAGTCGTGCGATTCCATGTAATTATTTGCTCGAAATCTGCACGATCCGCTAAAAATCCTTCCAAACCATCGTACGATCCTTTGGGTTCCAAAAGAAAAAAATTGACTGAAAAAAAATGAAGTACTCTATAGCTAAAACTCCCAGAATAAAAATACATTGGTCCAATCTCCCAGAAACTGCATAAGAATCTCGGCTAACAATATTCAACATGCAGCAGAGTAATAAATGTTGTGGTGCCAGCATTGTGGGTCGTTGGATCAAAAACAAGTTGAGATCTAACTGTTCACAGTGCTACAGCTGTAGCATTTATTAGTTTGTTGCATGTAAAATATTTTTTTCCAAGAATCTCTATAGCATTGAACTCACGAGTCGTGACGGTTAAAATGATTTTGAAAATTGGGTCCCACCCTTATTTGTGGGCCAAAGGCTCAATTTTCAATTTCCTCATTTCAAAGTTTCATAACTCTGTTTTACAAACAGTTAGCATTGTCACGATCAGGATCACGAGCTCTTCAACATGGTTCCATTTGTTTTGTCCCCCACATAATTTCGTATGACACTCATTTTTTTTAAGCTATTTCTCCGAGTATGGTCAGTCATTGTCAATTTTGTTTGCACGTCAGATTTCTTGTCATGAACTATTATGCATTGGTATCTATGTCATGTGTGCATGGGAAGAAACTTCTTTTATCCCCCAGAGGTCCATGGGACACCTTCGTAGGTATACCATCTTGACTCTATATATAGGCCACGTATCTCCTCTAATTACATTGCACTTATCCAGTTATCTCATTGATATCCCTAAGGTATTCATCTCTTCGTAAAATGTATTCCCACCTCTGCTGAGATATTCTTTTGTTGGATAGTGGCATGATCCCCATGGGTGTGCACACCATCACAACCCCATGCATTCTAGAACCCATGTTGTTTCTCCAATGAATCCAAGGAATTTGATAACTCACCATCTCACCAAGAAAACCACATTCATCTTTCTTGCTACGTATTGATGGCCCCCCCTTCAGATTCCCTAACACTTTTTACGGTTATGATTCACACATGGCCTCTCATCCCCACCATGTTTAGTAAACCATATGAGTTCCTCTTCGTTTTACTAACCCTCTAGAATACCACAAAGGGGCCCTACCCTTTATTTACACCACCATCATTTGATCATCTCCATAGGGATGTTATGCATGGTATTTTGGAAGTCATAAGGGGTGCCTTGTGCACGTGTTTTGGAAGTCATAAGGGGTTTATTCTTGCAAATTGTTATTATGATAGTAATTTGTAATCAGAGTTATAAGGTTTTTCTACAATTTGGAGAATTAGAGTTTAAAGTGTTTTGAATGTTATAAGAGGATACTTTATAAAAATACTTTTTTTGTATTATATCCCACAATTGAATAAGGGGATCTTAGGGCCTTGTGACTATTGGTGCATGGTGGTATTTTTATTTATTTTTAAACAAACTCTCTTATATATAACAAATCAAGAACACCCACATGATTCCATAAAAAAGCCAAGTAGAGGAATAAAAAAAAAATGAAACTAAGGAGGAAAAGTAAAGCTACTATTTGAACTCAAAGACCAACGTCATCTACAATATTTCTTTAGTAAAGTATTTGGATGTCTTTTACGTCAATTATTTGGTTGCAAATCTATGAGTTAGAGTCTTTCATTGTGTTTTAAGGAGTCTTAATTTGGGGTGGAATTGCAAGAATCCCTTACAAAGTTTTTTTTTGTGGTCATATGGTTGGCATACTTATCACTTTGGCATTATTGAGTCTTGGTTTGGCCCAAAATTGAATAGGGGGATCAAAGGTGTCTAGTGTTTATTACTTGCGACACTTTGTGGTTTTTGTGGCACATTGTTTTGGGTACTTGAAGCACTTCTTAGGATCATGATGGTGAACACCAAACACATTCAATATTATACACACTTTAATCGACATTGCAAAAGGAACAACTATTCAAATAAGCAAACATTCACTCAATGGTGTGACCACTTGTGTGCAAGTAATGCATAAAAATAGTTATACTCTCAAAACTCATAACAAGTCGTTACATGATGAGTTGCACCTTCTTTGACAACAACATTCTAAACCAATACTTCTTAAATATAATCCATTATTTGCATTAATTCTTGTTGAAAGTGAACAAGAGGGCATCGAACATCATACAATGATGAATTAGATGAAGAAATATGATGAGAGAACTAAGGAGATAGATGATTTTGATAAAGACACTAAGGAGATAAAATATAACTTGGAGGATGAGGATACCTTTGAGAATGATGAAAAAATTATTAGATCTTGGGAAAGTTGGAATACAAACGGAACAAATTTGTCTTAGGATATCATACGATAGTTATTGACTTCTTTCATATTCCTGATTACTCCAAACATGTGATTTTTGTGTGTGTTGGATTTCTTGATGACGCTTTGAAGAGTCCTACTATTGATAATAAGTTAGATGTACTTAAACTTGATTACCATGATGAGGAACAAGAGGATAAGGATGATAATGATGAAATTAATGATGATGAGGATGATGCACTTGATCTTGTTAAGTTGGATGATGTACCTGAACAATGCCAACAATGTGATCAAGTTGGCCATATTGCATTACATTTTTTATCTTGATATGAAAGGGTAAAAATTTTCCTTGACGTACTTTAAACTACCAGGAATGCTAATCAACAATGATTATTCGATGGTAAATATTTACTTGGTCTCCCTCTTTTGATTTGTGCCTTATGTTTGTATATACTCTTTTCCATGATTGTACTTAATGAATGGATGATGCACAATAAATAACTTATGATATATTTTCTATATTAGTGATGTTTAGTAAGTCCATGAAATAATCTCCCACAATAAGTATACATTAAAGTTGTTATGTATGGGACCTTAACTGGGAGGTTTAAAGTAGTCACACAACCTATGCTTAAAATTATGTTTTGTTTTTAAAGGAACGGATTAAGAACCAATAAAGAGAATAATAATATGGTGTGGGATTAATGTCGAGTTTCATTATAGCTTCTCTTGTATAGATGAGGAACCATGGAAAATTGTTTAAGATATTATTTAATATTAGAATTATAGTTCATGAATAGATTAAGATTGTTATGAATATATGAACTATGAGAAATATTATTATAATTGTGTTGCATCCTTGGAAATTTCAAATAAGTAAAAATTGTATGTATATGAATATAGAGTTGTTTTCTTTAATATGAATAATAATCATCGGCATTAACATTCTTGGTAGTTTAAAGTATGTGTTATCACCATTTTTGGGCTAAGTAATTGGTAAGGGATTTGGACAGTAAATGGAGGAATAAGGTTTGTAAATTTTCATATCATAGGACCTTTAAAAACGTTGATGAGAGTCTGCAGATGTTTGAAGGGACATTTCTAGACTTGAAATGCCAAATACTTAAGAAATTATGATTTTTGACCTTGAAAATGCATGTAAATGAAGAAATGCGCTCCTAGTTGAATGATGATAGGGAATGGACGGCCTGGATGCGCAGCGGAGGAAATCAAAAGCCAAAAATCATTTCTACCAAGGAAAAATCGAGAGCACAAAAGTGAAAAAAGCGATTTTCAGATTGTGGAAAGTGATAAACCCAACTTCCGCTCCCCACAGTCTAAGATCTGACGGCCCAGAATGTTTCCGCCATAGATCAACGGTCTAGCAGAAGGCAGAAGCGGAAAAGGAAAGAAGTTTATTTTTGAAAGTTAGAATCCCAAATTTTGATTTTCGTAGTTCGAATATTCGACGGTTCAAAGAGCTTCTACACATATCAACGGCTCGAAAAGCAGTAAAAGGTNAAGTTTATTTTTGAAAGTTAGAATCCCAAATTTTGATTTTCGTAGTTCGAATATTCGACGGTTCAAAGAGCTTCTACACATATCAACGGCTCGAAAAGCAGTAAAAGGGGGAAGGGGAAAAGGTAAAGTTTTGGGTTACAAAACTTGGAAAAACCGATTTCTGCTTTCTACAATCCAAGATCTACGACTCATAACGTTGCCTTCGAAGATCAACGGTTGGGAAAGGCGGAAGCGGAAAGATCAAAATCGAACTTCAAAGAAGTTAAAATCCCAATTTTTGTTTTCCGCGGTCTAAAGATCCGACGGCTCATAGTGCTTTCACCAAAGATCAACGGGTCGGAGAGAAGCGAAAGGGTGAAAATTGGAAAATGAAAATATAAACAATTTGGTCATAAAGGATAGAATTTCTTCCTTCCTCGATCCGCAGGATCGACAATCCAGAACATTTTCGCCAAAGATCAACGGTCTAGAAAAGAGCAGAGGGGCGGAGATCGGAAAGCAGAAATACAACAATTTGGCTAGGAAAAGAGTGGAATCATGCTATTTTTCGACAGACCGACGGCCTAGAGATTTTATGCACAGATTAACGATGCTGAAAGAAAAGGATAGAAAGGTAAATATTAGAAAGCGAAAATGTGAATTTTTTGTTATGAAAAGTCGCAATTCCAATTTCTGTTTTCCGTAGCCCGTAAATTTGATCTAAGATCAATGGCTAAGGATGAATCTAATGGAGATCGATGGTGCGGAAACCTAAAGGGTGGAAAGGATAAGGTGGAAGCAAAAATATATAAAATTGAGCCTCGAGAAATCTAGAAGCTCACTTTCTACAATCCCCTTTATGCCATTTTCATCCCAAATCAATGGTGCAAGATGAATCTTGAGGAATTCAACGGCCCAGAATGATTTTGCAGGTGTAAGAAGGCAAGGAGGAATGAAGTTGATGCAGGTCGTTGGAGGTGCTCTGAACTGTCATTTTCTTCAAGCGAGTCTGAGTCCTAGATGCCATGATTGTTGTTTTGATCCACCATGTGTGTTCCAGCGTGCTTTTCTGTTTTTTTATGATCATGGTGAATCTGCCAGATCAGTGTTTGTTAGGATTTTCATTCCCATGCTACATTTTTTTTTGGCTTTGTTTCGAGGTTGGTCTCAGGATCCTATGCTACTATAAATATACCCTCAATAGAGGAAGACCAGGTTGGAACCTGTAAGGTTTTGGGTTATGTATTTTGAGATATGCCCTTAATAAAATGATAGAGCCGAATGTGGGCTTGGTGCTGCAAAGATTCCTACGTATTTCGTAGTTACATTCTGTAATTTCCTTTCTTATGTGTATGTCTTCTTGTCAAACTTGCCATTATGTTTTCTTTCATATCTGGAATGAGTTTGTAATAGTTCAGAATTCATACATGTTTATTCTCTAGCTATTGTTTCAGATATCCACCAATCCTTTCAACCAAGTTAATGCAAAATTCATCTTCTCGGTGCTCTATGTTAATGGAATGACATTCGTTCTTATTTATCACCATACCAACAACATTATGACTGTAACCGAGTGCTACCTTTCCTTTGTATAATTTCACCTGCAAACTGTTAAGTAATTCATGAATATTTGTGACTCCATAGCCCAATGTATGCTTACTTTGATTCAACCACAAACTTAATCTGAAATTTGTTTTATTTTTATATATGGCCCTATTAAAAATCTGTGAGAGATCCCTCTCTAGAAAGGAGGAATCCAACTTCCTTTCTTAAAGTGGTTCTGTTTTTACGTTGGGATTTACCCTTCACAACCTAGGGTACAATTATGAGTGTTAACAGTATGTTAAGGAAAAATTTTACACCACATTTTCACGGAAAGGGTAAAGTGAAAGTTGGGTTCGTTATAAATGGTATCACATTAAAGTTGTTATGTATGGGACCTTAACTGGGAGGTTTAAAGTAGTCACACAACCTATGCTTAAAATTATGTTTTGTTTTTAAAGGAACAGATTAAGACCCTATAAAGAGAATAATAATATGGGGTGGGATTAATGTCAAGTTTCATTATAACTTATCCTATAGAGATGATGAACCAGGGGAAATTGTCTAAGATATTATTTAAGATTAGAATTATAATTCATGAATAGATTAAGATTGTTATGAATATATGAACTACGAGAAAGATTATTATAATTTTGTTGCATCCAACTGGAAATTGCAAATAAGTAAAAATTGTATGTATATGCATATAGAGTTGTTTTCTTTAATATGACTAATAATCATTGGCATTAACATTCTTGGTAGTTTAAAGTATGTTAAGGAAAAATTTTACACCCCATTTCCACAGAAAGGGTAAAGTGAAAGTTGGGTTTGTTACAGATAGTATGATTGCCCTTTTCCACTTCCTGGGGGGTATATTGACATTGTTGATTTATAGGTCCTCAGACTTTTCACCTTTTAGTTGACTTGGAGGAAGACATTAATGATGTCAGAATTCAAGTTTTGAAGTCTATTCAATTATTTTTTGGACTATGGTTTGTTCAGGATGAAGGATTTACAATGGATCAATTTAGGATAGGATTGATGATGGATTCGAGACAGGATGATGGATTGAGGTTTTTAATTTATTGAAGACTATGATGGATTAAGGATTGATTAAGGACATTGGTATGGATGGATGGTTTAACACATTTTGGCATTTTAGGACTCAACCACTTATATACTTGTGACATGCATGATTGTTGACATGCTTGATGGACATTTGGTTTAAGGATTTGGAGCAGTACTAATTATTCACCTGGTTTATTTGTCAATAAATTTTTGTTAGGATTGTGATTCACTCAATGTTAAATCATTATAGGGTTTCAAAACACACATTTTTATGGGATACATGATTCAATGCTAATTAACACTTTTTTTGTCAACTGGATCATTGGCAAGTTTTTATGTTTTGTTATTTGAGAGCAATTTGTTGACTTCATTAACTTCAGATTTCAAAGGGATGGTATTTTGACATTGCATAGGATAGGTGATTCTTTTACATTTTTGGATGATACATTGGATTTCCAAGCATTTTCAGGATTTGAGATGTGTTGTACTTGCATCCAATTCATTTACCGTCAGGATTTTCTCTCATCGATCTTGGGTTCACATCAATGAACACTTAGAGTATATCTATACCATTTGTTGAACATCCACTTTTGGTGTTTTTTAAGGCAAAAACCCATTGACACTCATGTTTCAGACCATGAGTATAAGGTTGAAAACCTAGATATGTTATTATCTTTTGCACTAGTCTTTGTTTCCTTGCTAGTACACTTATATGAACTTATGATTAAGGGGTGTGTTCTTAGCAATTTGGCTCTAATAATTAAGTCCTAAACCACCTTATTATTATTATTCTGGGTTGTATTCATTATATTAAGTGGCATATGATTATTTGTGTGCAATTTTAAAGGTGGTTATCGAATATTGTATTATATATGCACTTAATTTGTGAATACAAGATTGATTTGGCTCTTGCCTTTTTCTCTCATCTTTTTTTTTTGTTGGCAAGTGGTACCATTACTTGCAGGGTTTACCTTTGGCTAAGAAACCATGAACCAATGGCATCTAATCCGTCAAAATCACCTGAGTATCGCACCTAGCCTGGATTGCACCAACCCTTAACATGGTTGGATTTTTTTGTGTCCACGAGGTTTCGAATCGATGATCATTCATCTTAGGGGTTTCTTAACTCATCACTGACCACCGACTATTCTACATCTCACATAATTTTTTTGGCGTCTTCTTATCTTTATAGTTATTATGTATTTATTTCTCTCATTATTTTCTTTAAATTATTCCCTCAAATTCCACCGAATAAAATTATTTTACTCTAACGTTACCAAAACTGTCTAGAAACTATATAAATCCTTAGAAATTTGAATATTTTTACAAAAACACTATCAAACATTTTATGGTTGGAGATTTAAAAATTAGTACAATTCGCCAAGGTCTTTATGCTTCAACAAAATTATGGAAGTTTCCATGGTTTTCTTGGAATCCATACCCATAGAGTTGTGACTATTAGAATTTCTACCCTTAGATTTAAAACCTAACAACCAATGTTTCATAAAAGTCTTGGATCTATCAAGGAATGAACGTCCTAAATCAAATATTATTTCCCTCTCTTGCAAGGAGTCCGACATAACATAAAAATTCCACACTCTAGTAAGGAGAGATTATAATTACCTTATGGGTTGTAGTTTTCCTTGATCTAGACTCACAAGGTTTTCTATAATGGCCATATACTCATGAATTTAAAAATGTGTCTTTTGGCCCTTAGATAAATTACCAATACAACAACCTTAAGTGGTTCAACTTCAATCTCCATGCTTGATTTTGCTTTCTCTCGACATCATTGCTTGGGGAGGGGGAAAGGTGTTCATATCTCTACATGAGTCCTTGACAGTATAGGTGATAAAGTCTTATTCTAAGGCTAAGGGGGTGCTTCCCCTAACATTTTCTTGATAGGATTTCGTGCATCCCATAGATAAAGAAGGGATTGTTTCCTTTTGCTTCTTAGAGGCTACTTTCCTTTCCTTTGCTTCCTTGTATGATTGTGTTCCTATATCTATGTATATATGTGTATACACACACATGCACATATATAAGGGAAAAATTTAGGGGCTAAATTTTGTCCTTGGTCTAATGTTCCAGTTTTTTGCCCCAAAAAAGGATTTGCCAGTTTCCATTTTTTTTAAAATGATTCACCCAAATTCTATATGATAAAATGATTTTACTTTAAAGATTGCAATCTAAAAAAAACTATATAAAATCCATAGAAATTTGAATATTTTTATAAAAATGTTTCCATATATTTATTTTGGGAATTTTAAGAACGAGTAATATTTGCCAAGGTTTCTACACTTATCTAAGTATGGATCCTTAAAATTTTCCCTATTATACATACATACATACATAGTCCCAAGGCTTATCTCAAATGGTTGTTGCCACTATTGCTAGGACATTGTTGGTAATCTGACACATTATATAGGTCCCTTGTTCAATTCCCATGGGTTAGGTGCACTAAGTCTTTGTCATCCACTTTACATGGGGTATCATCCATGGAAAGGGGGGGGGTTCCTAGATGTTTCCAAGGATTTATTTCAAAGAGAAAATATGTGTGTGTGTGTGTGTGTGTGTGCAATTCTTGAAAATTTCTCATAGGGTTAGCTCAAATGGTGGAACTATCCACCTAAGGTATGTTCTGGAAGGCTATAGATCACAATTCAAATTCTGTTAAGTCCCTCCCAACCCTTATTATGGCATTTGAAAAATCTAGTTTCATAGATTTTACTTAATTATGAGGTCATTCAGGCCATTGCTTATATATATATATATGAGAGAGAGAGAGGGCTGACAGCTTCATCTTTATATGTCTACACTTGTATTTGCACTTTGATATGGCTGACAAAGTTATATTTCCTTATGTTATTCATTTTAAATGCCTATATATAATTTTTCTTCTTGTCATATATCTTAGAGCTCCTTCTTCTTGTTAAATGTATAGCATCAGGAGTCACTCTCTAGACTTGTGCTATATCAAGTCATAAAATTGTGTTGCATCAAGTTAAGGAATTGTGTGGTATCAAGTCGGGACATTGTGTTGTATCAAGTCATATCTATGTCCTCATGTATTGAGGTGGGATGCCTATATTGTGATCTTGTGTTGTATCAAGATTGAAATATTGTGTTGTATCAAGACTGGTCTTGTGTTGTATCAAGTCAAATGATTCTCATAGACGATACCTTATGAGATGGATATCCTTAGCTGGATATGGTATTATGTTGTATAAATACTGGGGTCTTTTGTTGTATCATGACTGGAGACATGTGTTGTATCAAGTCATGAGGTTATACTATGTGATGTATTACTAACCATGGTCATTCGAGATGGATAAAGCTATTAAGTCTCCTCTAGAGACTGATCACCTCTAGAGTGAATTACTTTAGCATATGACTATATGGTCCAGGGTAATATATGTGATCATCAGTATGTCATGTGACAATTCTTCTAAGTATAATATGATATGATAGATGATTAAACATAGACCATGTAGTAAGATAAAGAGATAAACAATAAAGATATTATGAGAGAAAGATAATTAAAATTCCACATGTAGATGACTAAGTGAACTCAAGTCATAAAGAATCAGTTAGAGATGAATGCCTCAATCGGTGCTTTAATTAAAGCATCAGTTGAACTATTAATGATCAACATTCAGTTAAGTAAAGAAGAGCTCAGTGTTCATCAATCGGCAAGATTCAGTTAATAATGGTTAACTATGTGATTAAATAAATATGGACTAGTTAACTAAAGTGTTTACACTTTAGTTAGACTAAGAGAAGACACTTAAGTTAATCAAATCACAACACTTCAGTGAAGAAAGTGTGTTGCATGTGACACTTGAGTTATTGCACTATGACACTTATGTTGGCATGTTAACTAAGTGATCAATATTCAGTTAGAGATTGAGTTCACTCCAATGTTAGTTAACTATAAGTTAATATCCATGATTGAAGGTATGGTGCATTAGTTGCGCATGATGGAGATTCAATGCATGGATTGATTATTCCAAAAAAAGGCAATTCGAAATTGCAATACATGTGTGGATAATTCTCATGCAACCATCACTAGGGTCTACATGGCAGTCATTATGGCTTGTAATTAATATGCTAGGAATATATAAAGTTTATAACAGTTGTAACAATGGATCTCTCTTCTCTATTTCTTTGTATTCTCTCTTATCGGGTAATTTGCTTATGTTGTAAAATTCATTCTCTGCAATCTATCTATTATACTATGAAGAATTGTTGGGTTTTTTCATCCTTTCTGTTATGAGGATTTTCCTTGTGGTACATCTTGTGTTGTGGATGAATTATTGTGTGTGATTGAATTGTTAACTGTTACAAGTCCTCGGCATATCATTGATAAAAGTTTTAAAGTTCAAGAATCTCCATTATTTCTCAAAACATTAACACGTATTTAATACGATATGTATTAATCATTTAAATGATTTAATTTATGGTTTCTTGCAAACAAAACTTTAAATGTTGATATTGATAAAGAGAAGTAGATCACAATTGCTTTGTTGTAATTAATGAGATTTTTTCCAGTGGATTCCTATTAAGCACTCTAAACTCCTACAAGTTTGTCATTACTTATATGGTTATCTTTGTAAACTTGAGACATTTTAAAATTTGTTCTTATGGTATTATAGATTACCCTCTTTCAATCATTTACATCAATAGAAACAAATGCATAATAAGTATAGCATGTGAATGAAAGTGTTATCCCCTATTGATGGTGACTTCTTCAGTGCTTCAATCAACATAACATAATAATGACTCATTTATATCGCAATAGTTTCCATGCTTCTCCTCTAGACCTTTTATTGATCAATGATACTAGTGCCCCCCCATATAATTGAAGATGATTGTTTTTAAATTTCATTGATCATTTTGATGTACCTATTATGAGATTTAGAGAGAGGGAGAGAGCAGGAATACAAATATTCACATAAGGTTGCATTCTCCTACCACAATCATGATATAAGACATCGCAATTCACTAAATCAATTAATAGCTCTATAAGAAATAATAAGTTATCTAGGAGTAACAAGAGTAGGCTAAACCAATTCTTTGAACCATATATATTATATGGATCAGGATGTATCATGATAGTAAGATGAATCTTGTCAACTAGATATTAAGAAATCAAAAATTTATAGCTTCCATTGCCAAGGATAATCTTAGCTGTCTTGTTCTTGATTTGGCATTTATACATAAAAGAGAGCTTCTTGATTGTTGATGGAGTAATCATTGACCATAAGAGCTATATCAAGATGTGTAGATTTAGTATTAATGGTGTTAACCTCACCCCTTCTTGTTATTTTTCAGAATAGCTTTTAATCTTCTTAGCTTGCAAATTGTAACACTCATCGTTGGAGTGCACATACCTCACATATACAATAGTCCTTATGCACAATATCTTAAGAAGACATGAACCTTTGTTCTATCTATTGTTTTCCAATGCATTGTGAGGGAACCAAGAAGAACAAGATGAAGACGAATCTAACTTTGGATTTAAACACTTCTTCTATGACTAATGATGGAGCACTAAGTATTCTTAGAATGTTCTTTTGGTACTTGGAGTATACTTTTAGTGTGAATTGGAAAACTTGCTCAAGTGAAGTGGTGTTGAGCAACACTAATTCCTTCCATAAATGCTTCAAAAAGGATTACAATTCTTAAAATGAAAGGTTTCATCATACTAGATGGCCTTAATCTAGATAGATAGTTTGTTGAAATCACTAATATATTTTTCAAGAATGTGCACACTAAACTGTTGAAAGTGCAACCAATGTGTCATCATTTCCTATATGTAGCAAATAAGATAAAACAACTTTAAAACGACAAATTTAAAATCTTCCAAAAATGTGATGGTAGGTTGATTTGAGGTAACAAATATCTAAGTGTTGGAGTGCCACAATGTAAGGGCTTGGTCCTCCATATGAACTTCAAAACCACAATCCTCTATTCATCAATTATATTTTATGGGCCTTGAAGTATACTTCTAAGGATCAGCTCATGCAAGTTCTTTCCATTAACCATCTAAATGGGGTATGGAGATTTTTGTGTCCAACTTCAGGTAGGAAAACTCTAATACCTAACCAAAGTATAAGCTTATCCAAAAAGGCTTATGAGAATTTGTTTATATTATTGGTAATGTTGGTTTTTCAACAACTTATCAAACATAGACAACACTTCCTTGGCCAATTTTTCTTAGAACTCTTTGTCTTAAGTATATCATAGATTGGAATTCATTCAATGGTTGTCGTTTATGAATCTCTCGTTCTAGTCATGATATGACCTCCTTTAGATGAAAATTGTTATGAATAACTATAATAAATACAAATATCTAATGTATTTTGCTATTAAAGATGCTCAAGTGTAACAAATATAAAATAAAACATTAATTAAATTAGTTAATTACCATATAAAAAGGTGTAACCTTTCATTTTACACGCTTAAATCCTATAAAGGAGAGCTTCATTTGTAATCATTTATCGTCATCTAATATAATATTATTATTTATCATTCAAAATGATAGTCGGATTCGACTAATAACCCTCCAACCGGACCGGTTGTTCCATTTGGTATCAAAACGGTTTAGCTCCTCCGGTCGTTGAGCTGGGATTCATGTCCACCCACATTTGAGCTTGATTTCGGCTCAACCGGACTGGTTGATCCATTTGGTATCATAATGGTTTCACTCCTGGGATTCATCTCCAGCCACATTTGAGCTCAATTTCGGCTCATCTCAACTACACATCACATTCTTCCGCTACTCCATTTCACGGCCTATCACTCCTTGCATCGTTTCTCCTTTCATTTCTCCTTCCACGCCTGCCATCACACATAACCATCATTTCCACTGCCTACGTGCTCCATCACCACTTGTCGCCACTCCACCAATCCACTTCCTCTCCACCCACGCTGCCTGCAGCTCTTCTTTCTACCCATGCCCTCCTCCAGCTGCGTGCTGCCTTCCACCCTTGCAGCACCCTTGCCATGCCTCCACGCTCTAGCACTAGCACTCAATTCCTCCCCATGAGCTGGTTCCTTCTCGCTGATCCACCTCTGCAGCAGACATCCAAAACCCACGCCAACTAATTGCCACCCTATTGCACGCTGCCACCTACGCACCAGCCGCCACCTGCGCACGTTCTCCCTGCCCTCACTACGCTCCCCCATGAATCCCTCCTTCACATCTACCGCGCTCCTCCATTTTCCACCAACCTCTATGCTCCTTCTATGTAATGTCCTCTTCCAGTTAGGCCTTAAGGCCCAAAACCGCTAACCTATGTGATTCCTGTGGGTTTGAGCAGTTACTGACAGCTAGGGAATCAGCTAAGGACTGATTCCATCCATAGAAGATCTAGGGCATCATCATTTGGTCAAGAAGGGCCACCAGGGCCAAAGGCCACCTTCGTGCATGCCATCCTAGCATTATTTAATAATGCATGCACTCTTTAAGTCTCCATCCGCATGCATGCAAGTCAACGACAAATTAGAAGATAAAGTGACCTAATTAGGTCAAAGATTAGGTTTTGCGCAGTTGAACTTTATAAATAGAGGATAAAGCGAAAGGAGACTTCACTTTTGATTATGATTATTTTGGGAGCTCTTGGATAGCAGCATAGCAGTTGGGGTTGGAGACGGAGTCTTCAGCTAGCAGGATTTCAGTAGTGAAACATCTGTCCTAGTCTTATTCCGGGTAATCCATACAGGTTCACCACTTGTTCTTCATTCATTCATCAGTTATCTAGTACATGGTATAGATCGTTGCAGGGACACGTGTGCAGCCGTAAGAGGGGGTTTTCAGCCAGAAAGCCCTAATCAGCTGTTGGGCCTTCAGATCTCAGTTTCCTTCCGAAACTCCGGCACCATTCTCATCATCGACTTCATACTCCAATACCCGTTGATTATCAGATCCATCAGGGCTCATTTGAAGCAGTTATTAGCAGTTTCGGGGTTCCAGGGGCGTGAGTAGATGCCTCTCTAAAGCAATTCGCTACCCTGCCTAGAGGTCTCAGAACCTCCGCATGCATCAGGCATTCTCTCCGACACTGAAAAACTATCAACCCGGCAAATTCACAGTTCCATCGGACACCTCCTTCCTTGAGGGCGTCACCCTTTTCTGACTGGGGCGTCTTGCTGCTGGGGGTTCACCTGAAGCAGAGGAGATCCGCCTATTTCCGATCCAGTTCTCAGTGCTTGCATACTTTCTCCGGAGCAGTTCAGCCAGCTTATCAGTGGTAAGTGTTCATTCTATCTCGCAAACCCTAACCCTAATTTTTTCTATAAAATAGGGATTTTTGCATGGCAGTTTGCATGCCCAGTTGTATCAGCATATTTGTTTAGAAATAGAAAATATCGGGATTTGGGATATTACAGTGGTATCAGAGTTGTTTTCTTGGCCAGCTGTGGGCTTAAGAAATGAAAAGTAGATGAATACAGAAGGAGATCCTTTTGTAACCTATAGGAGGAGGAAGAGTAGATACACAGAAGAATTTGAAGATATCCAACTAGAAGATACCAACTCAGACATGGAACAAACAGGTATACATTCGGATAGGGGAAAAGGAACGGGAGAAGAAGAGGATCGAATGGAGTTTTGCAGCTTGGTCTCTACATTGCAAGACTTAGCCAAAGGACAAAAATATGTCCTCAATGCAATCAATAGATTATCAGCGAAACCAGAAACAGGTCTCAACAGTACACCTCCCTCACCAGTAGATCGGGGATCGACAAGCAGCAATGGAAAGGTAGCGTACACTAACATTCAGAATACTCCGCATATATACAACAGACCTTCTATTAGGCCTACCATGCCTCACTTCTTGGCAGATACAATAGGGGGCCCGGTCATGCAGGTAGAACCTAGCGAGCCTTTTGGGGCTTATCTACAGGAGTATAGAGACTTAGGGGATGAGTTTCATGCTGCCATGTCTTTTTCAGATTTCTGCAACATGAAGAGTAGGAACAGGCCCAAGAATTTTAACAAAGGTTTCAATCACAACTATGAGTTGCAGAAGACCTTGGGCAGGTTGACCATCCCAAACTTTGATGGGACTCGCGGAGGATCAGCGAGGATATGGGTTCAGAAGTTGGATACTTATTTCCAACTCAACCCCATGACAAAGATAGATGCCATTAAATTGGCTACACTTCACCTAGACGGAGAAGCTCACGAATGGTGGTACCACGGATTGGTGACATTAGGTCACAACACCATACATTCTTACGGTGAATTCACTTAGAAACTCATAGAGAGGTTTGACAGGAAAGATCCAGAGATCCATTTCAGAGAGTTGGCTCAACTCAAGCAGACTGGTAGTGCAGAAGCTTTCATTTCAGAATTTCAGAGGCTAGCCGTTATGGTAACAGATGTGTCAGAGAGTAGATTGTCAGATGTTATTCACTGAGGCCCTCATAGAGCCACTACGGGGATGGGTGAAAGCCTACAAACCCCTCACTCTGCAGGATGCTATTAGCATGGAAAGGGATCTTCAGGATTCAGTGCCCAAAAAAAATTTCCTCTGAAAACCAATTTTCCTGTTAGGGACAAGGAAAGGAAACCTTTCTGGCAGGATGTGCCCAAGAAAACTTGGTTAGATGAGGACACTAGGAAAGACTTGAGAAGGAAGAAGCTATGCTTCACCTGTCAGGAACCATGGGTACCACGACACAAGTGTGCAGGGAAGGCGAAGGCCCACTACATTGAGGTGTATTCAGATAGTGATGAGGACAATGATGAACATGAGGCCACAGAAGAGGATTCACACTAGGGTGATACACCAGAGGGAGTCATTGCTACATTATCTGGAGTACCAAGATTCCATACTATCAGGGTCAGGGGAGTAGTACAGGGTCATAGAGTAGGAGTATTGATTGATGGGGGAGCCACCCACAATTTCATTGACTCCGCTTGGGTAGCCAAGAGAGGTATTCAGACCAAGAAGTTCGAGGGATTCACTGTAGCAGTAGCATGCAACTCCAGCATGGAGTGCAACTACTGGATCCCAAATCTAAATGTTGCCTTAGGTAACTATTAGATGGCAGACTCTTTCTATGTAGTGGATGTAGCAGATACTCATGTGGTATTGGGTGTTCAGTGGATTTATTCTATAGGTAAATACCCTACAGACTATAGGGCAATGGAAATGGAGTTCCAGGGGCCAGATGGCAAAAGGGTAGTTTTGAGGGGCATGAACACTTATCCCCCAAAACCAGTCTCATCACAGAGAATGGAGGCAGTGCTCCGACAGAATGATATAGAATGGGCTGCAGAATGTTTGGTCACCTTCAGGAAACCCCCAGAGACGAGCACACAACACCCAAGTGACATTCAAGCCTTGCTACAGAAACACGAAAAGGTTTTTTGGGACCTTCCATCAAGTTGACCACCAGACCGAGGTTTTGAACACATCATCGAGCTAGAGGAGGGAACACAAGCAATCATCACCACTCCCTACCGGCATCCCAAAAGGTACAAGGATGAGATTGAGAAAACCATCAAAGAATTACTAGAGCTTGGATATATTCGGCCCAGTTCTAGCCCCTTTGCATCCTCAGTAGTACTGGTCAAGAAGAAGGATGGTACACTGCGAATGTGCATTGATTATTGAGCACTTAACAAAAATACCATCAAGAACAGGTTTCCAATTCCCAGAATTGACGAACTCATGGATGAACTTCGGGGAGCTCAATACTTCTCCAAGATTGATCTTCACTCGAGGTACCATCAGATCAGGGTAAGGGACCAGGACATCTCCAAAACAGCTTTCCACTGTCATTATGGTCACTATGAGTTTTTGGTCATGCCCTTCGGACTTACCAATGCTCCAACCACTTTCCAGTCATGCATGAACCACACATTCATGGCACAGCTACGTAAGTTTTTGCTTGTATTCTTTGATGACATCCTGATTTACAGTAAATCCTGGGAAGAACATCTGAAACACCTGGACGAAACATTGAGTATTTTAGAAGAGCATTCGCTATATGCAAAAATGTCCAAGTGTGAGTTTGGCATGGAGGAAAAGTTGTACTTAGGATACGTAATCAATGCAGAAGGAGTACAGGTTGACATGGAGAAAATCCGAGCTATCAGAGATTGGCCTGCGCCAAAAACAGTTACAGAATTGAGAGGGTTCCTAGGTCTGTGCACTGATTACCTCCGGTACGTTAAAGGATTCTCCCAATTTGCAGCACCCCTCACAGACCTCACCAAGAAGGGGGCATTCACTTGGACAGACTTAGCACATAAAAATTTCGAGGAGATGAAGGTTATTATGAGTTCTTGTCTAGTTCTAGCATTACCAGACTTCTCGCAACCCTTTGTAGTAGAATGTGATGCCTCAGGGGAAGGGTTAGGAGCAGTGTTGATGCAGAATCATCACCCTATTGCATTTGAGAGCCGTAAACTAAAGAACTACAAGCGCCATTACTCCATATATGACAAAGAGATGCTAGCCATATTGCATGCTCTCACAAAATTTAGACAGTACCTGGTGGGCAGTAAGTTCAAAATCAAAACCGATCATAACAGCCTCAAGTATTTCCTGGAGCAGAAGGAACTGAATGAGCGACAGTAAAAATGCGTCAACAAGGTACAAGCCTATGATTTCGAGATCGAGTATGTGAAAGGTAAGACTAATACAGTAGCTGATGCATTATCCAGGCGTCCAGCCCCATTATCTCTCAGTAGTATATCCACGGATTGGAGGGCACTTCTCTTAGTGGAATACTCCAAAAATAAATTCGCTTGCGAATTATTGGACGGGCAAATTCAGGATGATAGGTACAGGATTGTGGATGACATCATCTACTACAAAGACAGGATATACCTCGTTCCAGAATCCTCATTGAGGAAAAGATCATTCAGGAAGCCCACGATTCTCCTTTATCAGGGCATCAAGGTGTCCTAAAAACCTACAAGTAGATCAGAGAGAGGTTCTCATGGAAGGGCCTCAAGGGGGAGATTATGCAGCATGTCCGGGAATGTAGCATCTGTCAACAGAACAAGATTGAGAACACCCATCCAATAGGGTTACTCCAGCCACCACCGATTCCAGAACAGAAGTGGGAGAGCATCTCCATGGACTTCATTACAGGCTTGCCCAAGGTCCAAGGGCGAGATTGTTTATATGTATTGGTTGACAGACTGACGAAGTTTGCACATTTCTTCTCGATACCATCAGACTACTCGGCAACTCAAGTAGCAGAGTTATTTTTCAGGGAGGTTTTCAAGTTACACAGGTTGCCTAAGACCATTGTTAGTGATCGGGATAGCAGGTTCACGGGTGCCTTCTGGCAGGAACTGTTCAGATTGGTGGGGACCGAACTGGCTACTAGTACGAGTTATCACCCCCAGAGTGATGAGAAAACATAAGTAGTCAACAAATGGATCGAAGGATATCTAAGGAATTATGTAGCAGGGCAGCAGCAGACCTGGATCAAATGGCTACACCTAGGGGAGTATTGCTACAACACTACTTATCACATGTCTATTAGTATGACTCCTTTTAAGGCATTATATGGATACGAGGCCTTGGAGTATGCATATTTGGAATTTAGAGATGGTAGGGCTCCTAAAGCTAAGGATTGGATACAGGACAGTCAGGACATCCTGAAAATACTGAAGGAGAATTTACAAACATCCCAGAATCAACAGAAGATGTATGCCGACAAACACAGGATTGAACGGAGCTTCAAGGTAGCGGATTTAGTATACTTAAGGCTCCAGCCTTACAGACAGTCCTCGCTTAAGAAGAAAGGAGCAGAGAATTTGAAACCCCGCTTCTATGGACCCTACAAAATAATCTGGAAAGTGGGAGAGGTGGCATATGAACTAGAACTTCTTCAGGAAAGCAAAATTCACAACGTGTTCCATGTATCTAGCCTGAAGAAGACCCTTGGGCAACACATTGCTCCATCCATCGAATTGCCTCCTTTAGATGATGAAGGACTGCTGATACTGATTCCTGCACGGATCATTCAGACTAGAGAGAGGAAGCGCAGGAATAGGGTAATCAGGGAATACTTAGTTCAATGGAAGGAACTATCGCCAGAATATGCCACCTGGGAAGGTGAACAGGTATTGCAGCATCCCAATTTGAATTTGCTTGAGGACAAGCAATCTCGAGCGGGTAGGACTGTAATGTCCTCTTCCAGTTAGGCCTTAAGGCCTAAAACCGCTAACCTATGTGATTCCTGTGGGTTCGAGCGCTTACTGACAACTAGGGAATCAGCTAAGGACTGATGCCATCCATAGAAGATCTAGGGCATCATCATTTGGTCAAGAAGGGCCACCGGGGCCAAAGGCCACCTTCGTGCATGCCATCCTAGCATTATTTAATAATGCATGCACTCTTTAAGTCTCCATCCGCATGCATGCAAGTCAACGGAAAATTAGAAGATAAAGTGACCTAATTAGGTCAAAGATTAGGTTTTGCATAGTTGAACTTTATAAATAGAGGATAAAGCGAAAGGAGACTTCACTTTTGATTATGATTATTTTGGGAGCTCTTGGATAGCAGCACAGCAGTTGGGGTTGGAGACGGAGTCTTCAGCTAGTAGGATTTCGGCAGTGAAACATCTGTCCTAGTCTTATTCTGGGTAAGCCATACAGGTTCACCACTTGTTCTTCATTCATTCATCAGTTATCTAGTACATGGTATAGATCGTTGTAGGGACACGTGTGCAGCCGTAAGAGGGGGTTTTCAGCCAGAAATCCCTAATCAGCTGTTGGGCCTTCAGATCTCAGTTTCCTTCCGAAACTCTAGCACCATTCTCATAATCAGCTTCATACTCCGGTACCCGCTGATTATCAGATCCATCAGGGCTCATCCAAAGCAGTTATTAGCAGTTTCGGGGTTCCAGGGGCGTGAGTAGCTGCCTCTCTGAAGCAATTCGCTACCCTTCCTAGAGGTCTCAGAACCTCCTCATGCATCAGGCATTCTCTCTGGCACTGAAAAACTATCAACCCGGCAAATTCATAGTTCCATCAGACACCTCCTTCCTTGAGGGCGTCACCCTTTTCTGACTGGGGCGTCTTGCTACTGAGGGTTCACCTGAAGCAGAGGAGATCCGCCTATTTCTGATCCAGTTCTCAGTGCTTGCATACTTTCTCTGGAGCAGTTCAGCCAGCTTATCAGTGGTAAGTGTTCATTCTATCTCGCAAACCCTAACCCTAATTTTTCCTATAAAATAGGGATTTTTGCATGGCAGTTTGCATGCCCAGTTGTATCAACATATTTGTTTAGAAATAGAAAATATCGGGATTTGGGATATTACATTCTCCATTTTTCGGCAACCTCGGCTGCCTCCCTTCCTGCACAATTGTTCCACGCTGCTCTTCCTCGTGTTAGCCAAAACCAAGCCGACTAAACTTGAGTTTAGGGCTCAGTGAATATTAAAATTTGATTTTCCTTTTTCATGCCAACCAATTTTTATTTTTTCTTGTCGGGTGAAACTTGTCTATCTCTCAACTAGACAAGTTTATAAATTTTAGTTGGTCTTTCCACTCGACTAAATTTACTTCGACTTACTTGTCGGTTCTACCGACTGATTTTACCTCGACCACTTGTCACTTCGAAGTCGGATGACTTCGAACTCCAAGTCGGCTCACCTCTCTGACCAATCAAGTCGGCTGACCTCTTCGACCACTCAAGTTGGCTGACTCAACTGACCTCTCAAATCGGCTCACACAACCGACCTTGTCGATTCACTTTGGTCGAAATCTACAAAGTATGTTTCTTAGTCTAAGAGACTTAAGAAATTACAAATGCTTTTCACCTGTGAGTAAGATGAGTAAAAATGGACACATTAACAAATCCAAGTAACTTATAAAAACATATGCCCAAATATGTAGGAAGACTTGAGTCGACCAATGTGCCGTAAAACCTGGAACTTTCACGCGGTGAGAAATTTATGGGTTCTTTGATATTTCACTTAACAGTAATTGTAAAATACATTTACAGAGGTAAATATGGAAATATGTGTGGTCAAATAATCATGCATTCAACCATAAACTATTTCATATATTTAACTATGTGGAAATAACAAAGTATTACAAACTTGTCGGTCCAGACTTGTCGGTCTAAACTTGTCGGTCCAGACTTGTCAGTCTAAACTTGTCGGTCCAGACTTGGCCTTTTACAAAGCTTCAGCTCTTCGACTGAATCACTTACACAGAAGCTTGAGCTTCGACTTCTCTTTTCTCACCCTGAGTTCCTCCAGTGTCTATTGTCTGTAATCTCTCTTGACTCTCTTGACTCTCTAACCTAAATTACAATTTTCTTCTTCTATTTATAGGCAACCTAAAGATTGCTTCTACATGGGTCGACTGACTCACCATTAAATACTGTAATAACTATCTACCTAACAACTTAGCTTCAAGAATAAATTCGACTGGTTTACATTGCTGAATTGTGGACTCTTTCTTCTTGTCAGAATGACAAACAAGATATTGACTTGTATAGACTCTGACAGAGTTAGCTGAGAGTCAGGTACATATCTGCGAGTAATTACATTTTCCAACACTCCCCCTTAATTATGAGCAGATGGGGATTTTTTTTTAAAACAAAATTTACAAAATGTTTCAAAGCTTAGACATGCTCTATTTATGACAGAGTTCATTGTGCAGAACTTGTCATTCCAAGATAACTATGCAGATACTGGAATGTGTCCTTTTCCAATGGCTTTGTAAAGATGTCTGCAAGTTGGTCTTCAGGCCTACAAAATTCCAAACAAATTTCCTTGTTGTTTACCAACTCTCTTATAAAATGAAACCTTGTGTCGATGTGCTTGGTTCTCTTGTGAAACACATGATTCTTTGATAATTCTATGGCTGAATTGTTGTCCCAGAAGATTGTTGTTGGTTCTTTATGGTTCTATGACAAGTCTTTTAATACTCTTCTCATCTAGACAGCTTGACATGCAACACTAGTCGCTGCAACATACTCTGCTTCAGCTGAAGATAGAGTTACTATGGGCTGTTTATTTGAAGCCCATGAAACAACACTTGTACCAAAATGAAATGTGTACCCAGATGTGCTTTTCCTGTCATCTACGCTGCCTCCGTTGTCACTGTCAGTGTAACCAATGAGTTTAAAATTTTTTGAGGTTGAATACATAATACCAAGGTCTTTTGTGCCACTCACATACCTCAGAATTATTTTACCTGCTTGCCAATGTGAGTCTTTTGGTGACTCCATGAACCTTGAGATCAGACTTACTCCATACATAATGTTTGGTCTTGTTACTGTCAAATACATAAGGCTACCAACAAGCCTTTTGAACAACGCAGGATCTACAGTGGATCCTTCATCATCCTTGCTCAATTTTAAACCTGTTATTACTGGTGTTGGGGCCGTCTTGCAATTAGACATGTTAAATCTTTTTAAAAATTCACTTGCATACTTAGACTGTGATATAAAGATACCACTTTCAGACTACTGAACTTCAATGCCCAGAAAAAACTTCATAAGCCCCAGATCAATCATTTCAAATTCACTTTCCATGACTGTTTTAAAATCTGCTATGCCATAATCACCAGTAAATATTAAATCATCTACATACAGGAAGACAATTAACATCTTACCTTGCTCATCGAATTTGGTGTACAAAGTCGATTCACTTTCACTTCTGTGAAATCCATTTTCAGTGAGATAGGAATCAATCCGACTGTACCAAGCTCTAGGAGCTTGTTTCAAACCATATAATGCCTTTTTCAGCCTGTACACTTTATGTTCTTGACCTGGAAGTTCATACCCTTGTGGCTGTTCCACATATACTTCCTCTTCTAGATAGCCATTTAAGAATGCCGACTTGACATCCATTTGATGAACATGCCATTTTTTTTGTGAAGCAATGGCCAAAACTGTTCTGACTATATCCATGCATGCAACAGGTGCAAACGTTTCATTGAAGTCGATGTCGGGTTGCTATGTGAACCCTCTTGCTACATTCCCATCAGCATCTTGCTTTGTCTTATAAATCCATTTGACACGGATTACATCCTTGTCTATTGGTACATCAACCAGTTCCCATGTCTGGTTTTTCTCAATGCATTCTATTTCTTCATCCATGGCTTGTGCCCATACTTCTTCTTCAAATATTAGTGGATCATATATAGGTGCAAATAATGCAAAGAGAGAGAATGAATTAGGTGTACCAGCTTCATATATCTCCCACAGACTTCTTGTCTTCACCGGTTCTGTCGATGTCGACCTTGACGAAATGCTTGATGGAGTCTGTTGTCCTCTTGGTGTGCTTGTCGATGTAACTTGAGCTGCTACTTGTGTCGATGGTCCTTGTGTTGAACCATGTCTTGGTGTCATGGGAGTCGACAGTGCTCCGACCGGTTGACTTACATGTGGTATTTGAACCACTTCCTCTTCCAGATCATCATTTTCGACATTCAACACAATGTTGACATTTATGTCGACAGTTCCATCCCATGATTCGTTCTCGACAAATTGAACATCTCTACTGATTATCACTTTCCTTGTGACGGGATAATACAGCTTGTATGCTTTTGTGTCTTCTGAATAACTGGCAAAAATACATTTTTGTCCCTTCTTGTCTAGCTTCCTTCTCAGCTCATCTGGAACATGAGCATATGCAACACAACCCAAAATTTTTAAATGGGAAACACTATGATTCATACATGTCCATGCTTCTTGGGGAAATTTGTTCTTCACACTCTTTGTCGGACATCAGTTCATAATGTATACGGCAGTTGCGACTGCTTCACCCCAATACTCATTTGGAAAATGCTTGGCTGCCAACATGCTGTGTGCCATCTCCATGATGGTTATGTTCTTTCTTTCGGCAATACCATTCTGCTGAGGTGTATACTCTGCAGTGAATTACTTGTGTATGCCATGGGTCTTGCAAAAATTCAGAAATTCATTTGAAACATATTCACCTCATTTGTTGGTCCTTAAGATCTTGATGCGATGTCCACTCTGGTTCTCCATGAGTGCCTTAAATTGTTGAAAATAACCAAATGCATCAGATTTATGTTTCAAGAAATATACCCATTTTTTCTTGAGTAGTCATCAATAAAGGTTAGAAAATACTTGCAGCCACCAATGGATGATGTCTGCGTTGGACCATAGATGTCAGAGTGCACAATTTCAAGTGGTGTGCATGCTCTATAGGACTTTTCAACTGGAAATGTCTCTCTGTGCTGCTTGCCAAAAATGCAGCCTTCACAAACCCTCTCTAATCTGTCGATCAATGGTAATCCCTTCACCATATTCTTTGTGTGCAGTAGCTTCATCCCACAAAAATTCAGATGTCCAAATTTGAAATGCTACAACCAAGATTCATCCTGAACTTCTGTTTGAAATGTAACTTGCAAATTGGCGCTGCAATTTTCTCTCTTGTCGAAGAGCTCGACTGTTTCTTCACTTTCTACCTTGAATACAGCTCCTGAGTTTGCTTTCCCTTTTATGTTGGGAACTATCCTCAATGGAAACAAGCGGTTGCTTGTCATTGGCACTTTTTCTATCAGTTGGTCGCTTCGACACTTGTCTTTGATCACACAGTGTTCATCTTCCATGTAGACTCTGTAGCCTTTTTGTAACAACTGTCCAATGCTTAACAAATTATGTTTCAGACCATCGACATGATAGATATCAGGGATATACTTACTCTCCCCCTGTTTGGTTAGAATATCAACAGTGCCTTTTCCTAAGACAGTAACTTGGACATTGTTTCCAAGTGTAACATCAGTTTTAACCGAATTGTCTAGACTGGAAAACAAATTTAAATTACCAGTTATGTGGTTGCTGCATCCTAAATCTAAGTACCATATGTCATGTGGACTTTCTTGAACAGCATTGCATTCAAGTGGAGATGTCGATGCCATTAACATTGCGCTTGTCGAAGTGTTGGTGTTGGTGGACTGACTTGGGCTTTTCCTTCCTTGGTCATATTGCTTCTTCCTAAATTCATATGCATAATGACCAAACTTCTTATAGTAATGACATTGAATTTTTTATTTATCAAACCTCTGGCCACTTGGCTGACTTGGGTTATGGTTATCTCCTCTGCCACCGACATTTGCAGGACTTCTACCTCGTCCTCCTCTTGAAGAACTTCTTCCTCTGCCTCTGAAGTTGTTTCTCCCCCTGCCTCTACCACGGCTTATGGATGACTGTGTTGCAAATGCACCTTCCAATGATGTCTGTGTTCTACTAAGTCTGTGCTCATGATTGATGAGTGAAGCTTGCAACTGATCAATGGTAAATGTCGTCATGTCTGTGTGTTCTTCTAAGGTCACAACCAAGTTTTCAACTCTTGGGGGAAGACTTCTGAGAATTTTTTCAACAACCCTTTGGTCTACTATGGCTTCTCCATGAGATTTCAGTTGGTTTATCAACCCAACAACTCTGGTGTAAAATGTGTCTACATTCTTTGAATCTTTCATGGACAAAGATTCAAAATCTCTTCTCAGAATCTGTAGCTTGGATGTCTTTACCTTATCCAAACCTTGATAGGTAGTCTCCAATGTATCCCATGGTTCCTTAGCATTAGTCTTTGCTACTATTCTTGGGAGGATGCTCTCATGCATAGCTTGATGTATGAAAAACAGAGTTTTTCCATCTTTCTCCCTCTGTTCTCTCAAGACATCTTTCTCAGGTTGTGTGAGATTGTGATATGCTGTCATGTATGCTGGTTCTGCATAACCATGCTGGACTATCTCCCAGACATCTTGACCTCTGAATAAAGCCTTCATTGTTAAAGACCAATATTCATAATTCTTTCCTGTAAAGATTGGAGTTTGCAATGAACTAGAAGTGGAAGCCATTTTAATTTTTAATTAACTTTCCTTAGAAAATTAAATTTCCACCTTTTAAGACAAGATTTCTTTCCTAAATCTTGGGCTGATATAAACCTTGCTCTGATACCAGTTAACCAAAAACAAGCCGACTAAACTTGAGTTTAGGGCTCAGTGAATATTAAAATTTGATTTTCCTTTTTCACGCCGACCACTTTTTATTTTTTCTTGTCGAGTGAAACTTGTCTATCTCCCGACTAGACAAGTTTATAAATTTTAGTCGGTCTTTCCACTCGACTAAATTTACTTCGACTTACTTGTCGGTTCTACCGACTGATTTTACCTCGACCACTTGTCACTTTGAAGTCGGTTGAATTCGACCTCCAAGTCGACTCACCTCTCCGACCACTCAAGTCGGCTGACCTCTTCGACCACTCAAGTCAGCTGACTCAACCGACCTCTCAAGTCGGGTCACACAACCGACCTTGTCGGTTCACTTTGGTCAAAATCTACAGAGTATGTTTCTTAGTCTAAGAGACTTAAGAAATTACAAATTCTTTTCACCTGTGAGTAAGATGAGTAAAAATGGACACATTAACAAATCCAAATAACTTATAAAAACATATGCCCAAATATGTAGGAAGACTTGAGTCGACCAATGTGTCGTAAAACCTGGAACTTTCACGCGGTGAGAAATTTATGGGTTCTTTGATCTTTCACTTAACAGTAATTGTAAAAGACATTTATAGAAGTAAATCTGGAAATATGTGCGGCCAAATAATCATGCATTCAACCATAAACTATTTCATATATTTAACTATGCAGAAATAACAAAGTATTACAGACTTGTCAGTCCAGACTTATCGGTCCAAACTTGTCGGTCCAGACTTGTCGGTCTAAACATGTCGGTCTAAACTTGTCAGTCCAAACTTTTCCTTTTATAGAGCTTCAGCTCTTCGACTGAATCACTTACACAGAAGCTTGAGCTTCGACTTCTCTTTTCTCACCCTGAGTTCCTCTAGTGTCTATTGTCTGTAATCTCTCTTGACTCTCTTGACTCTCTAACCTGAATTACAATTTGCTTCTTCTATTTATAGGCAACCTGAATATTGCTTCTACATGGGTCGACTGACTTACCATTAAAGACTGTAATAACTATCTACCTAACAACTTAGCTTCAGAAATAAATTCGACTGGTTTACATTACCGAATCGTGGATTCTTCCTTCTTGTCAGACTAACAGACAAGATCTTGACTTGTACAGACTCTGACAAAGTCGGCTGAGAGTCAGGTACATATTTGCGAGTAATTACATTTTCCAACACCTCGGTGGCCTCCNTATTTCAAATATATTATAAAATAATATATTTATATTATTTCAAATTTGTTTTATTATATTAAAACAAATTAATAAAATAGAGATTTTCATTATATAATAATTAATTATTATCTTTAAATCTCACTATCGTGGTAAAAACATTTTCTGCCCTTCACTTTATTAAGCCAAAATAGTGTCGAAGTACACATCTCCGCATACAAGGTCCAAGACCATGGCGGAGCTAAAAGAGCAAATTGAAAAAATGGAGAAAGACATCAAGTCCCTTGTTGCTAACCAAAAAAACTTGAAGGAAGAGATGTAGAATAACAATACAATTCTCAAAGACGAGCTTGTTTTGGTACTAGAAAGAAGGCTGGATGAAAATTTTGACATCCTGAACGAAAAACAAAAAGACTTGGATGACAAAATGAGTACCATGACTCAAAACATGAGTACCATGACGTAGAACCATAATACATTAATCGAGGTGTTACAAAGGTTAATGCCTAAAACAGATCGAATTAGCAGTCCAGACATGCTAGAGGCATCAATTCATATTTCCACACAAGAAGCACTTACCAAGAATTGAGAAGAATTGCAAAAAGAAATAAAGATTAACAATGCGACGCTTAAGCAAGATATAGAAACAAAAGTACTGCCATATATGGAGGCACGATTAAACAACAAAATAGACACTATCAGTAAGATAGTAGAGAAGAAAAATGCTAAAAATCACCGCCAACAACAAAGCAGTTCAAATATGTCACTTGCATTGTTCAGTAGTTTCGAGCCACCATCAAACTTTAAAGCAAAAAGCAACAATATCGTCCTTACAAAGTGTGCCCATCTAAGGCAAAAATAGAGTTGTCGAAATACAATGGAAGTGAAGACCAATGCGTTGCTTGGATAAACAAGTCAGAAGAATACTTCGACATTTACAATATTCAATATGACGAGGAGAAGGTGAAATATGCATCAATGCATATGGAAGGGTACACATATAATTGGTACTTATGGTGGAAGAGAGATAATTTTATCTACACCTGGAACTTGTTCAAAAATGATTTTTTTAATAGGTTTCAAGAAATCAAAGAAGATGAATTTTTCAGTAAACTTACTAGATTACAACAGGTTGGAAGCATTGAGGAATCAACACATCAGTGGGAATCCTTATTGACACGAGTATTTGGGTTGTTTGACAAGCAAAGACTTGAAACCTATTTAGGAGGTCTTAAACCATACCTCCAAAAAGAGTTAAAGTTACATGACATACTTAACGTAGAAGTAGCAAGACATAAAGCAAAATTCGTAGAACGCAAATTGGAAGGAATAAAAAAAAGAGGCGATAACCATTATCGACAAGAAAAAGAGACACAAGGAAGGTACTGTGCAGATGCTTGGTCACTCGGCCATCAATGCCACAAACCTCAATCATATGCCTATGAAATGAAAAATAGATCAAATTCATTTAATGGTTACTCTGATAATAGAAAAAAGAAGAAAAACATATTTCGTCGATGCGGTGATGACTGGACCCCAGGCCATAAATGTAGGAACAATCAGACAATACAGTGCAGAATCACCAATGGAGAGGAAGTGCAAGTCTCTACACCAGAAATCTCGTCCGATTCTAATACCAACACCGATTCAGAATGAAGGATGACATTAGGAAATACTCAAGCTTTGAGGACAAAGCTCCCTTAAAGGGAGTGGCAATGTAATAAATATAAAATAAAACATTAATTAAATTAGTTAATTATTTTATGGAAGGGTGTAACCTTTTGTTTTACACGCTCGAAGACTATAAAGGCGAGCTTCATTTGTAATTGTTATCTTCATCTGATATAATATTATTATTTATCATTCAAAATGATAGTCAAATTCGACTAATAACCCTCCAACCGGATACAATTGCTCCATCAAGATTCAATCTAAAACTATAGTTAGAATTATTCTAAACAATAGAGAAAAAATTTGGATTTGAAGCACTTGAGAAAACAACAAATTTGATGTGGAAACTCAATATGATTATTGGGAAGAAACCCTAAATCAACTAAAGAAAAGTATGCAATGAGAATTTTTGGTGGACATACCAACCTTTGGATCATAAACTCCATAGTCATAGTTTTGTGAGATCGTGTATCATCCCCACCTAGTAATCCCAATCACGAAACATGTAGCCATGGTACAAGCTTCCAAATTCCAACCTTTGGAGATGATATCTCCACAATAAAATCTAATAAGCCTCTAAGGAAGGACCAAAATTTAACAAAATGATGTGCAAGTGCGAAAATTAAAATGCAACAGAAATAACAAGCATGGATTCGAGAAGATTCATGGTAATCAACTACCCCTTAATATAAATGAGCATAATCACATGCATCGTGCAAAGTACATTGATTTTCATCATACAAAATAAACATAAATTTTGCATATTCATAAACACAATAAAGGAACTTCTATTTTAATTGAAGCGAATCCAAGAAATTGGTTGCATAAGAGCAATTTTCAACCCAACCTTAAGCATCTAGCACAAATGCCACACCTAAGGCTGCCTATGAGATCACTAGGGTAAAGTAGACAAGCTACAAGTTTCTCTCTCTTAGCCCAACCCATTTACTCTCATGCTCAACCAATTTTCTCACCTATAGAGCATTGCATGCATCTCATCCAACCATCAACAACCAACAAACTCTCTTCCACTATGCAACACAAGACAAGGAATATCTTCCCCTTCTCTACTCAAAATTCCCTCAGAGATATTCTTCCCTCTAATGCTCTTCAATGTGGATAGAAAGAACCCAATATGTTATATACTTTATGAGGATTTCCTACAAGGTCAATACTTGTCTATCAAGCATCTAAAGAGAAACTAATGCACAGTGGGTGAAGTTTCCTAAATTTCTCAACCTTTATGCTCACTTATATCCATCATTGTTTCATTAAATGTTTGCATTTTTCTCTTAGAACTGTTGATTTCTATCAATTTTCATATTTTCATGGATATCGATGGAGAACACACACTTGAGTAACATCCAACATGAACATGGGAGTCCTCAAATGAATGGAAAATAAGAGGAATGTGAGAAATGATAATTGACATTACTTCCCATAGGAGGGATATAAGACTCTTACACTTCCCATGATGATTGGACTTACCCAATGCTTCCATAACTATGTGAGAAGACTTCATCATCAACCTCTTACATGCATTCAATGTTTCATTTTAATAAGTCAAAGGATGGTAATGACTTTATTTAAGGCACATGGTTGAAAAAAGATGGGCTTTTAATAGTGATACTTGGCAATGTAGGATTTACTTTCGCATATACCCCCTTCCCTCTTCCCCTCTAGTGAAATCATAACCCCTCTCGTACTCTTCTAAACCATCTTGGACCATTATATATTATATTTCAATATTAATATTTACATTGCTTTAATTCACCATGACAAACCTAATACATCATCCATATATGTATATTGACATCATACATGCTAGTCATTCACTAGTTGGACCTTGGCCTTGATCTTTGCACTTGGAACCATACTAGGACATTTGCATCATCTACATATTATGATTTAATTTAGTTCCACAAGTCAAAACCCTAATATTACAGGTTGGCTTGCCCGAGGATTATCTCCCTCGATACTACCAAAATTTTATATTTGTAGACCTCTACTTTCTAATAGAACAAGTCTAATTGGATTTTAAGTTTCATGCAAATAGTTATGCTCATTGTAGTTGAGATATTGTTTTGGCATTTATCTTTGAAAACTTGTTTTTCTTTTTTTAGCTTTTCCTCTTTTGTCTCTTCTTTTGGTTTTTTTTCTTGTCCGAGATTTCCCATTATGGTTGGGATAACTTTTATCTTTTAGCTTTCCTTGTATCTAGATTTTCTTTATATGAGAAATCTTTATTTATGTGAGGTGCCCATTGAACTTTATTTTATTTCATTTTTCCAAGAACAACCTCATAAGGAAACCCTTGGACAATTCCTCACATTTTCCAAATGGTACCTAGATTAAACCGATCAGTGTTGATTACAATACCAAGCCGATAGGGACATTAAGGCATACAATAGTAGAGTCAACCATCCTGGGACAATGACCCCAAGATTTCTTGCATAAAGTTCAAAGCACTCAATAACTTGAGGTAGCACACTCAACTAAATCAAACTTTGTGTATATGAACATAACACAAAATATAATGCACAATTATATAGACAACATATCCTTGTATATTTTTGTTTGTGTTATCTTGCTTTCTTCTTAACTTAATTTGTACCACATTCTAATTGTGAAGACATATCGATTGGTATTAGAGCATTAGGTTCAAGATTGTGGTCTTTGGGTATTGCCACCTCTTCATGGAGTTATAGCTAGGAAAAATTATTGGATTGAAGTGAGACTTAATTTATTTAATATAAGAGAAACAAAAAACTTGCAAAAACAATTTTTACATCCACCTTTGAATTCCACATTATGAGTTTTCATCATTGTAGCTTTTGTAAATAAACATGAAAGACTATTTACTTTCATTAAATGTGTGTGTGACACCTACTAATATTAGTTTATGTCATTTTGTTTCTATGGACATGTTTCTTCTAATTTGTATATGATATTTTAAAAATCATATATCTAATATACTGTAATTTTTTCCAAAACAACTTTGATTAAAAAAAATGTATACAACCATTTCTAATTTATAGTTTAGAAAGATCATTTTTGTGAGTTATTAAATTTTACTAGTCATGACTCAATAAAAAAGAGGCTAAATTTTATCTAGTTTCAAAAGGCATACCACCAACAAGCCCTTTTTCTAAATAGATGTTGAATTTCCTCCCATTTTGAAGAATCTTTATGTTTCGTTGTATTGTTATGCATAACCAATAGTCATTTTTTGCAACAAAAAACAACATTTATGTTGTGTTCTATAGAAGAAAACCTCCTCATAGATCAAGGTTTATTGTAAAATGTGTGTTAAAGAGATTTCATTTTGTCTATAAATTTTAATTGAACCTCTTTTGATGATACATGTCATTGTCTCGTCTTTTCTATTGTAAAAAAGACAGCCTATTTCTTTAAAGTGATATTACTATTGGTCCATAAAGTTTTGGTTCCATCAATTTCATTAAGTTTGAATTTGCATAGACAAGTCTATCATTTATTAAACATGTAATAACCTTATATACTATCTAGATTAAAAGGTAAATATGCCAACAATGTTACCTCAAAGAGTTTCATTGTGTATTAGGATCATCCTTTAATCTTGATGTTCAATGTGGATCCTTATTTTAGGCTATTTGATCATGTGATGGTCATATTTATTTATGCAACACAATTCTTGCGCCACTGAGGAATTTCCTCATTCTCATACAAACCGGTGATGTATATTAACTTTTGTGAGCAAAATTTCTTTAAATGCTTTCTAGCATTTAATCTTCCCCACTTTGCAAAGATGCATATGCCAAAATTTATTTGAATTCCTCTTTACAATGGATGCTAGAAAGAAAGGATTATTGTCTTCATGCTACAATAATTGCTATAATACCACCATTATTAGCATAGTCCTTAGGGGATGAACCTTCAAGGTGAGAGTAATCAAAGCCAAGCAATTTCTTAGATAATGTTAAGTGGAATAGATACCATCACCTATGACTTCATTGTAAAAAAAAAGTTAATAGGATCAAAAGGTCCAATCATAACAATGATAGGTGTTAACATTATGGGCTTAAAGATATAAAAGCTCATGCAAAAGAGTTGAAGTTCCAAAATAAATACATTAGTAACAGAAGTCACAAACACCTTTTCATTGATCAATGGTTAAAATGCAAAGGGAACATTTCTTGGCATATTTATTGGGTGCTCATCGCTAAGTAATGTCCAATACATGGATGACCATTTGCCATTATTTAATATTTAACCATTGTTGTCTTATGCACCTCTTGAGATGGTAATTTGTATTTGTTAAAATAAATTAAAAAACCATTGGTACAAAGACCACCATGTTATCTAAGAACAATATATTAATATAATCACATGCTCTAACTACAACACATAACTATCTTATAAGTTGAACAATAATGCAATCAATATTTGCCACTTAACATGATACCTTTCAACCCTTTGTTTATTTCTCCATTGAGATAATGTGTTTACTCTAGAAAGGATGATGTACACCTAGAAGCACTAAATGTGTACATCTTTAGCAATAACTAATATAGAATACATGTGCTTCAAATCAACATAAGCAAAAGGTTGGGTGTATGTATTAATTAGGATGAAAATAAAAAAGTTAACCAAGGCCCTAAAGTTGCATGGAGGGTAGCCTACATCAATACATTGTATATGCATAGGTGGCACCACCTCGCATGCACCAAGCATCAAAACATCCTTGTAATGCACAAGCTCACATTGAACAATTATGTGCTCGCGCATATATATATGGCAGCCATCATATAGGTTGTGGAACAACACACATCATACCCCTACTTATAACATCTGAACAAAGTTGTCCAATGTGGTTGCATGTTTGACACATTCTATCATTTCCTCATTAATCAATTGTGATTAATATGTAACCAACATAATTCATGGTCAATATAATTATTTAATATCAAATGTTTTGTTTCAATTAATTATGACTATTCTTTTCTATATATCAAATTCTCAAAGTAATAATGTGACATCAACTTTTCAATGTTAACTTGATCATTGATATTGTATTCATTAATTTTACTATACATATATGTTTAAATTTAATGTTGAGTGGATTAATAAAATATATTATTTTGAAATTAAAATTTACAATAGCTTTTGTGAGATAGTTTTTTTTGTTTTGTTATGAAATGAGTAATTAAAAAAAAATCTTTTCAACTAATATTAATATTCAAATGACTAATAATAAAGGATTGAATTTTTTAAATGACAAATTATAAAGAAATTTAATATTTTCATCCAACATTAATATTTAAATAACAAACTATAAAGTAATTGAATCTTTTCAACTCCGATATTATTGATTAAATGATTAAAGATAAAAAATTGAATCTTTTCAACCCACATTAATATTCAAATAATTAATGGCTAAAGAATAAAATCTTAATGTAAAAATAAAATATAAGCAAGACAAAAATTCTGGCTACCAATTGTATAATATATTTTTGTTTTTATCTTTCATGCAAACTCAAAGCTTACCTGGAAAATATTTTCTAGCTACCATTTATATAATATATTTTTGTTTATATTGTTTATGCATACTCAAAACTTTCAAGAAAAATCTTTTCCAGAGACCGCTTATATAATATATTTTTGTTTTTATTGTTCATGCAATCTCAAAACTCACCAGAAAAAAAAAATATTTTCTAGCTATTGTAATATATTTTTGTTTTTATTGTTCATACAAATTCAAAACTCTCCATCATTGCTAAAGAGTGGATATGTGGTTGTATAAAAAAATTATTGCAATGGTGATATATTGCTAAAGAGTGGATATGTGGTTGTATAAAAAATTTATTGCAATGGTGATATAGATACTTATAAAATAGTAACAAGAACACATTAGGCCAAAAATAATGTACAATTTACAAATCCTTGTGTATAAAGATGCAATATATTAATTAATGCATTTTTTTCATACTTTAGATCCTAAGTTGGGCAAAGAAATTACAAATATGTGAAGAATGATGCAAAACATTATGGAAGTTAAAGTCATTAATAAATTTTGTGTTTATGTTGTCCTTATGAGATGGAAATGCAGCGACATTTGCAATGAAAATGTATTATTTATAGCTTTGAAGGTTAGATCAAGTAACCTTATGAACTAGACATGAAATCTTTGTCTTTGATGTAGAAGAGGCCATAGATTTGATTCTCTTCAATTCTGTCGAAAGAAGGTGTTTGGAACTTAGGCACCACCCACTTTACACTCAGTACCAACTTTGAAATGAGAAGTACCCAAAAATTTTCCGAAGTACCCAAAAATTTTCCAAAGTTAAAAAATGTATATAGATTATCAAATCATTTCCCTCTAAGATTTTGAATGAAAACATATACAAATAAATTTGGTGAATTTTTTTTAGTGAAATGGGTTTCTATAAGTGGATTTAGATATACAAGCATTCAATTTCTCGCTTACCTGGTTTATTTTAGCTAAATAAATGTATGATCAACATTACTATAAAGGAACCTTGGCAACTTATTTCGAATTGTCATTGGAATAGCTGAAAGAACAATGAGTAGTGACTAATGCATGACTGAATGACATGAGCCAGTTTGATCAACCTCCACTGATTGGCGGAATAAGAGCAAGCTCATCTCCATCTTTCACAACAGTAGAATCAGTCGCGTACATCTCATTTAGGGCTACTGCCATGCAGTCGTATATTTCTTTTAGACTTGGAAGTTCCACCAGAAGCTTCTTAATACAGTCCAAAGTGGTTGAACCTTCTTCCATGAACAAAAGTTTCTCGGAAGCACCAGCTAGATCACGGGCCCTGGCAAAGAATAGTACTTTCACTTTCACATTTTTCTCTTCATTGGTGTCTTTGACTAGTTCCTTCCTTTCAGTATCACAATTTTTAGTTCCTCCATCCATGACAAGATACTCTGCAAGCAAATTGAACATTTGTGTTAACATGTGGCACTGGCAATGTCATAGATTTGGATGATTTAAATGTAAATACAGGACAACATTGACAAAATTTGTTGCTAATGGTATGCAGAGATTCATGTCAAGAAAAACGACAGAATTTGCAGCAATGTTGCAGTAAGGAGTCCAGGCTATAAGCATTTGCATCCAGATGGTTATTCCTACATAATGCAAATCATACTGTCAAAAAAATCAAGGATGCGATCTAGATAAAATATGAGAATCCCAAAAACAGGAATAGCGCTCCAGATGACCACAGATATTTCATGCAACAAGACATGACAAAAATAAATCTTGTATACCGTAGAAGCATGCAATTTTGATCTAAAAATAGTACAAGAAATACCCTCCAATTCTCCAATAATCCCAGAACAAAACTGTTCAAATAAACCACCCAGAATGTATGCGTGAAATTTAGTAAGAATATATCTATAGGTCCATATAGCTAATCACATCAAACCGTTGATTGACCATGAGTGAGGGTGAGAACATTGGAGCAAAATCAGGAGAAATAAACTACCCAGAATGTATGCGTGAAATTTAGTAGGAATATATCTATAGGTCCATAAGCTAATCACATCAAACCGTTGATTGACCATGAGTCAGGGTGAGAACATTGGAGCAAAATCAGGAGGTGCCATGCCTTGCAAGGGAAAAATGCCACGCTGCTTGAAATGGCTTAAATGAACTTGAATGGAACTATGGTGCACCATGGTCTGCACATAAGATAATATTGCCTTGTTTTTACGGTTTACATCATTGGCAAACATTCATTAAATCCTTGAAAGGTCAGCACTTTTGACAATAAAGTAGCTTGCAAGGGCAGCAAATGTAAATGCAGAATTTGCTAGATGTATGTAATGGGCTGCTCCACAGTATATCACTACATTTTATATGTTAAAAGGTTGTACAGTTTTTGGATATAAACTATATCGGAGTTTAGAAACGTCCAGTTACAAGGTCACATTTCACCACCTTTGACACTAATATGCACCATATTTTTGCTTGATCCTACTACATGTGCTCTCAAAAAAATGGAGAATTCTATCATCTTGTATCCAATGTCCACAAATATTGTTGTGAACTTCGACACCCTAAATGGGGAAATGTCTAGGGATTTCCATAATGGTGTGAGTTTTAGAAATGGCACTTTCAAAGTTTTAGGAATGGGAAACAACGCACACACAAGCTTGCTGATATATTAATTAATCCATCAGCACATTATTAATATATTATTAATAAATGAGTTGCCTAAGGGAACGTGATCTAGCAGCAAGCAGTGACATGATCAGGGTTGTATTAACACGGAGATTCAGGTTCAAAACCCCCCTGAGTATATGCAGATGAGGCTAGGTGCAAGCCCTGGGTGAGTATTTTAGCCAAAGGACATAGAAATTATGAGAGTAGCCATAGTACACAAAACTTAATTTTATTTCACACAACATAATCTGGATACAATGCTTACATAGATATATAGTTGGAGTCAGATCCAACTAATCCCAAACATGGATAGGGATGTTGAGAGAATATCTCAACAATCTCCTTCAAAATCTCAAACCAATTCCAAACTTAGCACACAGCATTAATGGAAGCATTATCTCTAATACCCCCCTCTAATGCTTACATTATAACACTTACAAACAAATCCCAAATTACGATATTGATCTCTTGTATGATTTGGTCTTCATCAACAATTGCACCCACTCTGAAATCTTATGGTTTATGCTCTTTCTTCTCCACAACTTTGAGCTTCCCACTTGACTCATTTAAACTGCAACCACTTCTAACCAACAATAAAGTAATTGTAGTGACTAACAATATTGAATACCTTACTCTGCCAAACTACATAGCTCGCTGAGTTTGGCAAAGAAGTAGCCAAGTAACTGGACCGATCTATGGAGGTACTTCCATCTGTTGAACACGTAGCTCGTTGAATCCGACAATAATCTAGGAGAGCACTCTAGACATTGAACATATCCAGAAGTTAATCATACAAGTGACCTTTTACAAACTTACAAACACACAAGAAGCAAAACTAACCTGTAACTGACGTTCCTAGCTTCATATGACCCATTAGCATACAACAGATGTAGTCATAACTAAAGCAACGACCAACTTGTGGCAAGGTTGGGGCTTCCGCACACACCAACTTATGTTATGTTACATTGTTCTGTAATTGGTTTTTCATCATATAATTTTACAAACTCTTCCAAAACTGCACACCCAATGTTAGTTTTATACAAGATTATAATAGTATAACTTAATGCAAATAAACAATAGGATCTCTAGAAGAAAGACAAAGCAAAGAAGCAAAGAACACAAGAATTTATCCTGGGAAACCCAATCGAGAAAAACCCAGCAAACCTTCATATAGAGATAATAGTTCCTGATACCAGAGAGAAGAAGAAAAAGAGAAGATGTCTCTCTAAGATACAACCCCTGAAAACCCTCTCCTTGACTACAGTAGCGCACCTTTTCAGCTAGAGCGAACTTGCTGTGAGTGGATAAAAGAATGAGGAGGGGTGCCTCCTATTTATACTGATTTTTCAAGTGAAAAATTACAGGGGCCGACTTGACAGTTTGACTGGGGCCGACCTACCTCGGGGAAAACAAAATAATTTTATTTATTTTTTATTCTTTTCTTGTGTATTCTTTCCCCAGGGTTTACATTGATTCTTTCTAGGTCTTACATGAGTAATTGCATCAGTATAATCTCCGGTAGGAGGTACAAGGAAATACAATACAAGTACAATAAGAATAACTTTTGAAGTTGCACAAATTCCAACACCCCCTCTCAACAAGGAAGGTATTCTTCATATATGGTCATCATCAGCATCACAAACATCTGAGTCTTCTATACATCTCATTTGTCTCGATCATCTCTATACATACTGAAGGTTGTCAACACTGTCTCTGTCCATCGAGAGGTGTCATCTAAATCTGATCCACTCAGTCCGACGGTAGATCTATCAGCTCTGCAACTCTGCACAGTTCGTCAGAGAGTACAACAATCAACATCTCATCTGCTATAAGTTTGTTTCTACCCGAGAGACAGGACTTGCTTCACACGACTATCTACTATCAGTTCATCTCAAGTGTAGGTGGGAATTGTAACACCCCGGTTTTGACCCCATTGCATTAGTGTATATGATGTATATATTGTAAATAATCATGGTGCGGCGCTAAAGGCCAAGGCCCCACCATCGATTGGTTATGCTATGTTTCGGGTCGAAATTGTCACCGATGGTATATCGGGGCATGCGGCATACATATCAAGTTTTGTCATCATGTAAATATACATCTTTAATTAAATGAACCCAACCAGCTATGCTCACTGCAACCATAATGAAAAGGAAATGATTTTCCCAAGGATAAGGGAGGGGAATTGTTAAACCACGAACCAATGGGGAAAAAGCCATGTATCACCTTCCCTTGTCTTACCCAACTACCACCATTAAAATCTACTGCTGTTAGTTGGGGCAGTTATGACTGGGAGTGGAGTGTGGCAGGACTGTCAATCCTTGCCCACACGCACACTCCACCAGTGGGTTGACCTCACGATGGCAAGCAAAGACGACCACCGCCATCACTCTGGCAGACTCTCCACTCTCTCCACTACTACACCATTCTTTCCCTGGTCTGTTCATCCTCACGCAGGGACGGTAGTCTGATGATTTTCCATGCACAAGCTTCTTTTCAGGGGTGGTCTCACGCAGCCAGGAGGAGGGAGCCATTTCGGATGTCACTAACGTTTCCACAAAGTGGTATCTAGCATGTTTTCCATCCGAATTCCAGAGGTCTGATGTAAATTTCCCTCACACACAGGTTGGGAGTCTGTATTTTTCTTCCCCAGTGTGGTCTGTGTAAGTTTTCCCCGGTGGCTTCGTTGTCCAGGGCGAACTGTTGTTTTCCCCACATTGTGAACTATGTTCATTGATACGTTTTGGGACTGCTGTAGGTTGTTTTGGAGTCATTTTGGCCACGATAGGGCCAAGAACGACTCAGGAGTTGTTTTCCTTAACCAAGCTGTGAATTGCTTGTGTGACTGCGTGTATGCAGTGGTTGGTCTTCGGACTGTGTTGGGAGCAGGGATGGGGGCTTGGTTTGCTTGATAAACCTGGTGTGTTTGGAAACCACACAGACAGAGCTAGAGGGCTGGCTTTCTTCTCCACAACCCCTGAATAGCATTGGAAGGGAAGTCAGAGCCTGAAAGACTGTGTAGCAAAGAAGGGACTGATTCCTTGTGTTGGGTGTGTGTGGGTGTCTTAGAAGTCAGGCTAGTTCTGGTGTAGGTGTCTCTAGCTTTGTAATGAGCTCACCAGCTTAGCATTTATCCTTTCCCAGCTCCTGGATGGCCTGATAAACCCAACTGTGTTGGCTTGGCTGTGTTTTGGTGTACCCTTGGCTATGTGTAAGATTGCTTGTTCCTTATTCCTTGGGGAATCATGCCCAGCTCGGGGGTGGCAACGTTGCTGAGAGATTAAGGAGCACGCTGGCCTATGGTTGGGTGGAACGTTGCAGCGACGTAGCTGGTTGTGGAACGAGTTCTTTATGAGATAAGTAGTCTTGTCTATTTTACTTCTGCAATCACATTACTGTTAATGAATATGATGAACATGTTGAATGCTTGTATGAATGTATGTTGCTTCCGTTGTGTATGATAAATAATTATGTATCTGTGTATGTTCTACTTCAATGCATTTTGTTTCAGCATTTTATGAATTCACATGTTCATGGGGCTGGTTGCCCGGATGGTTAAGGCCATGGGAGCGTCCTCTTTCCCGGTTGGAGGGTCGGGGACGTTACAGTGTGGTATCAAAGCCCATGTTGCAGCATGGGCCTGAATGGGGCCATGAAAGATGCAGTGACAGAGGCAGAATTTCTTTTTGCCCAGCAGAGATCAAAAGTTTATGATAGAAAACTTCCACAAAAATTTGTCTAAGTGTTTGAACTGTTGGTTCATCGGAACACTTAGGGGGACGGACTTTCGATGCAGCGGAGAGCTAGGCGGAAGCACACCCAACGGAGGATAGTTGGAAGAAAACTGCGGAAAATTTTCTAAGTTTTCGTCAGCCGTCGGCAGAACTTTGTGGATGTGGGAGCCGCAGTTTCAGCGAAGATCAGTCGAAGACCGCCGAAACACTGGCTCAATGTAGTGGAAGAAACGCCCGATATTGACTTTCGGCGCCAACGAAAGTTTGTTGTTCGGACTGTCGATGGACGTCGGCAGAAAATAGTTGATCGAGCGCCCGCCATTGCGGATGGCTAGACAACTACGCGTCTGACGGGTAAGGCCTCCGACCACCGACGCCATAAAGAAAGAAAGTTTAAAATTTTTCTCTAAGGCCCGAAATTGTCGGCTATCGGAAGAAGATAGTGTTTCGTGCGTCCGCCGTTGTGGAAGCCTATAGAGCACTAGTCTTCCGACAGGGAGAAGCTCCGACTGCCGATGCTGGTCAAAAATCAGTTTGCCGATCGGAAAGCATTCGTAGATTGGGCCGCCGATCGGAAGAAGATCGAAGATGGTGTTCCGCCGTTGCGGCTGCAAATGGAACTATTTCGCCAATGAAAAGAAGAAAATTGAGCCGATCAAGCGGCGAAAAGGAAGACAAAAAGGAAAATTTGAAAATTTCTTCAAGTCCTGGCGTCGTCGGCCATCTGAAGAAGTTAGTGGATTGAACGTCCGCCGTTGCGGCTAGCTAGTGAACTATCCTTCCGACAGATAGAGGCTTCAACCACCGACGCTGCAGTGATTAGTACTTCCGACAACCAATGAGAAGAAAATTTGAAAATTTTGTTTAAGTATAAGGTCATCGGAAAGTTATTGAGGATTGGGTTGCCGATCAGGTACGTTAAAGGTTTGAGAATCCGCCGTTGCGGCAATCTAGGACACTATCCACCCGATGGTTTGTAGGTCCGGCAGCCAATAATGTCCACAGAACCCACAGTGAGATCGTTTTCTGCCGTTGCGGCTACCTAGAAGACTAATCGCCGACACAGAGGATGTAAGTTGCCGTTTGGATCGCTGCAACGACATGAAGTATAGTGACTTGGATCGTCGATGAATAGAAGATGGAAGAGCTGATGCCACGGAAGACAAGGCAAGAAGAAAATTCAAATTTTCTCTAAGGCACGAGATCATCGGCCATCGGGAAATGTTAGTGGATCGGATCGCCGATCGAAAAAATTTCAATGAAGGTGACTCGCCATTGCCGCTGCTTAGTCAACTAGCCCTCCGACGCCGCAGCAACTAGTGCTTCCGACCGTCGATAGACTTACGGCTGCGGAAGACTTAAGGAGAATAGTCATTGACATTGCCGATCGGAAGTCTAGACGTTTGCCCGCGGAAACTGAAGTAAAAACACTTTCCGTCGTTGCCGCTGCCCAAAGGACTATGCACCCGATGCACAGTCAATTTGATCGTCGATGCAGCGCATAGGCTGGTTTCTTCGCCGATTAGGTTTGGAGAGTTGGATGCGGATCCGATACAGCGGAAGGAACTAGGTGAACAGTCCTCCGCGTCGCCAATGCAGATCGGAAGTTTGGCGATTTGCCCGCCGAAACGCCAGAAAAATTTGTGCGGAAGAGACCCGATGAAGAGAAGGAAACTCTGGGTTTTTTGAAGTGGAAATTTTCTCAGCAAATTCTAACTGTTTTAGTAGATTTCAGCAGACTGTCAATGGATTACAGGGCTAAACACGGGGGAGAGGAAAATTTTGTGTTTTTAGCATAATTGTTGTTTTATGAATTTCCAAAAGAAAAGGTAAGTAATTTTGATTTATATTAATATTATGCATCTAACAGTTTGCTACAAACACATTTGCAGAACTTTAGATAACTTCCAAGAGCAGTACTCCAGAGAGAACAGTGTGGTAAAGCCAGAGGTGGTTCAGTCATGAGAACCCATGATGGGTATGATGCTCGAGATTCTTACGAGCGAGCAAAAGATGCCATGGGAGAAAATGTCCGTAATGGGAATGATAACATAGAGTCTAATGGAAGGAGATTCCAAGGGACACCGTCCGAGGTTGCAGCCACCATGAGAAGCTTGGTTAAAGCCCAGGAAGAACAGCATCAGTTGAATGCTGCCATATTGCAAAGTTTGACAGATTTATAGAAAAGGATAGATTCTGTACGGGGTACATCAAGGCCAGAAGGCAGTAAGAGCAACACTAGGAGAAGGAGAAGGACTTCTAGTGGATCATCTGACTCTGAAGAATCCAACGGGGATTCCATTTCTTCTTCTCATAAAAGAAAAAGAAAGAGACACCATAGGGATCACTCTCGGGATGAATTTAAGAAAGCTAAACCTCCCACATTTGATGGTGAGGTGAAGACCGGACAAGAGGCTGAAGCTTGGCTTCTTGGAATAAAGAAGTACTTTCAAGTGCATGACTATTCGGGAAACACGAAGGCAAGAGTTGCAATATTCAATCTGAATGGAAGAGCATCCATTTGGTGGGAACACTTCAAGCAAGTAAAGAGGATCATTGAAAAGAGACTTAGGTGGAAACAGTTCAAGAAGTATTTCAGGCAGAAATACCTCTCTGACAGGTATTATGATGACAAGATTAAGGAGTTCCATGAGCTGAGATTGGGACAACGGACCATGGAAGAATATGCAAATAAGTTTTTGGAGCTGTTGAGGTATGTCTGATACCTCAGAGATGAAAAAGTGAAGGTCCAACGTTTTCTGAGTGGATTGCCTTAGTCTTACAAAGATAGAATTGAGTTTTATGAACCTAGAACTCTTGAAGAAGCAATAAGGAAGGCTAAGTATTGCTATGAGCAAAGCAAAGGTAAGCCGGATTACCATAAGGCATGGAAGGACAAGAAGAATGAGAAGTATGACCAAAGAAAGAAAGGTTTCAAACCTTCTAACTTCAGAAATCAGCAGAAGTAGCCATCCCAAGCTGCGAGTAAACCAGTTGGAGTGACAAGAGAAAAGCCTAAGGATCCACAACAGAATAGAGGCCCACTTCAATGTTGGAAATGTGGAGGACCCCACATGCGCAGGAATTGTCCACTTGAGAGTGAGAGTGCAAGACCGGTTTATAACATTCAAGAAGCAGAAACAGTGGGTCAAGTAGCAAGGGTAGTCCCTAGGATTTATGCAGCACTGGAGGACCGCCAGGCAGATCACCAGTCAACTGTGGTTGAAGTAGCAGGTAAGATTGTTGAGCAACCTGTTTCTATTTTGATTGGCCCTGGTTCTACTCACAGTTACATTACTCCTAGAGTAATGGAGATTTGTGCTTTTAAGAAAGTAAAGCATAGGAAGTCTTGGTTAGTTCAATTAGCCACTGGAACTAAGAGAAAGGTTAGTGAAGTGGTGGAGAAATGTCCATTGGTCATGAATGGATTGGTCACGTGTGTAGATCTGAATGTTCTACCTCTTGGTTCCTATGATGTTCTCATTGGAATGGATTGGTTAGAAGCTCACCGGGTAAAGCTTGACTGCTACAATAAGACTTTCGAATGCATGAATGAAGAAGGGAACCTAGTAGTTGTGAAAGGTATTCCAAAGGTGATTTCAGTACGGCAGGTTTCAGCAATGCAGTTAAAGAAGTTCTATAAGAAGGGTTTCCAGTTGTATGCAGCTCACA
>LPNX011087007.1:333829-370123 GCA_001517045.1 Pseudotsuga menziesii | reverse complement strand
ATCTTCTCACCAGTGCACCCGTATTGAAGGTTGCAGATCCAGAGAAAGACTTTGTGGTGTGTACCGATGCATGCGGACAAGGGCTTGGAGGAGTCCTTATGTAGGACAACCACGTGATATGTTATGAATCAAGGAAGCTGAAAGAGCATGAAAAGAACTATGCCACTCATGATCTAGAGCTTGCAACCATAGTACATGCCCTTAAGATGTGGAGGCATTACTTGATGGGTAGAAGATTTGAGCTCAGAACAGACCATTGTGGTCTGAAGTATTTGTTTGATCAACCTACTCTGAATGCTAGACAAGCGAGATGGCTGGAATTTTTATGTGAATTTGATTTTGAAATCAAGCACATAAAAGGGAAAGAAAACAAGGTAGTTGATGCACTCAGCAGGAAGGTGCAGGAAATGCATGTGGCATCTCTTAGTAGTTGCCAATCGAATTTAAGGCAGCAGATTGTTAGTCATGCTGCTGGAGATGAATTGTATGAGCAGGTAAAAGACAAATTGCAGCAGCAAAGTCTTGAGAAGAGGTATGAGGGATATAAATTGGAAGAAGATGGACTTCTCACTTATAAAGGTAGAATTTATATTCCAGATGTAGCAGATTTGAGGAAAGTTGTTATGGATGAAATCCATCAAGCTCCGTATTCTGGTCACCCAGGATACCAGAAGACAATTGCTACAGCTAGAAAGCAGTACTTTTGGCCAGGAACGAAAAGGGATATGGCTAAGTACATTTCGAGGTGTATGAAATGTCAACAGGTAAAGGTTGAGCATCAACACCCTGCAGGTTTGTTGCAACCTTTGCCAGTTCTGGAATGGAAATGGGAAATTATTTCCATGGATTTTATTACAGGATTGCCGATGACTTGGAGACAACATGATTCCATCATGGTTGTGGTGGACAAGTTGACAAAGGCAGTGCATTTTATACCGGTTAAGTCTACGCATAAGACTGATGACATTGCAAAGATCTTCATGAAGGAGATTTTCAAATTGCATGGATTGCCTAAGGCAATAGTCTCTGACAGAGATGTCAAGTTCACTTCCAACTTTTGGAAGGGGTTGTTTGCAGATTTGGGTACAAAGCTAAACTTCAACATTGCATACCATCCTTAGACAGATGGGCAGACAGAGAGAGTTAATCAAGTGCTTGAAGATATGCTTCGCATGTATGTGATGGACAAACCAACCAAGTGGGAAGATTACTTACACTTGGTAGAGTTTGCTTATAACAATGGAGAGCAGGCATCCTTGGGGATGAGTCCGTATGAAGCTTTGTATGGAAGAAGGTGTAGGACACCAGTGACTTGGGATAACCCAGTGAACAGGGTTGTGCTTGGGCCAAAATTGCTCAAGGAGATGGAGCAAGAGGTTGTAAAGATCAGGCAGAATCTGAAAGCAGCATAGGACAAACAGAAAAGCTATGCAGATAAACATAGGGTGAACAGGGAGTTCAGTGTTGAGGATCATGTTTACTTCAGAGTGAGGGAAAATAAGAGTTCTTTGAAGCTTGGAAGTTGTGCCAAGCTGTCACCTAGATACTATGGGCCGTTTGAAGTGCTTGAGAGAATAGGGCCCGTTGCATATAGACTTGCATTGCCTGCTAGCACTAGGGCTCATAATGTTTTTCATGTTTCTTTGCTTAAGAAATATGTACATGATCCTAACCATGTGATAAATTGGGATGTGATTCAGGTGGAACCCGAGGGAGAGTTCTGAATCGAGCCAATGCGCATCCTCGACAGGAAGGTCACAATGCTCCGGAACCGGGCCATAGGTCAGGTAAAGGTGCAATGGGAGCACTATGGACCTAAAGAGGCTACATGGGAGCTGGAGGATGCCATGCGATTGGCACATCCATTTTTGTTCAATTCTGCGGAACACTGAGGCGATACCAGTGTAGCATTTTGTTCAAATTTTGTAAAGCACTGAGGACAGTGCTATTGAAGGGGGAGGGGAATGTAACACCCCGGTTTTGACCCCGTTGCATTAGATGTATATGATGTATATATTGTAAATAATCATGGTGCGGAGATAAAGGCCAAGGCCCCACCATCGATTGGTTATGCTATGTTTCGGGTCGAAATTGTCACCGATGGTATATTGGGGCATGCGGCATACATATCAAATTTTGTCATCATGTAAATATACATCTTTAATTAAATGAACCCAACCAGCTATGCTCACTGCAACCATAATGAAAAGGGCATGATTTTCCCAAGGATAAGGGGGGGGGGGGAATTGTTAAACCACGAACCAATGGGGAAAAAGCCATGTGTCACCTTCCCTTGTCTTACCCAACTACCACCATTAAAAACTGCTGCAGTTAGTTGGAGCAGTTATGACTGGGAGTGGAGTGTGGCAGGACTGTCAGTCCTTGCCCACACGCACACTCCACCAGCGGGTTGACCTCACGATGGCAAGCAAAGACGACCACCGCCATCACTCCAGCAGACTCTCGACTCTCTCCACTACTACGCCATTCTTTCCCTGGTCTGTTCATCCTCACGCAGGGACGGTAGTCTGATGATTTTCCACGCACAAGCTTCTTTTCGAGGGTGGTCTCACGCAGCCAGGAGGAGGGAGCCATTTCGGATGTCACTCACGTTTCTACAGAGTGGTATCTAGCATTTTTTCCATCCGAATTCCAGAGGTCTGATGTAAATTTCCCTCACGCACAGGTTGGGAGTCTGTATTTTTCTTCCCCAGTGTGATCTGTGTAAGTTTTCCCCGGTGGCTTCGTTGTCCAGGGCGGACTGTTGTTTTCCCCACATTGTGAACTGTGTTCGTTGATACGTTTTGGGACTGCTGTAGGTTGTTTTGGAGTCGTTTTGGCCACGATAGGGCCAAGAATGACTCAGGAGTTGTTTTTCTTAACCAAGCTGTGAACTGCTTGTTTGATTGCGTGTATGCAGTGATTGGTCTTCGGACTGTGTTGGGAGCAGGGATGGGAGCTTGGTTTCCTTGATAAACTTGGTGTGTTTGGAAACCACACAAACAGAGCTAGAGGGCTGGCTTTCTTCTCCACAACCCCTGAATAGCACTGGAAGGGAAGTCAGGGCCTGAGGGACTGTGTAGCAAAGAAGGGACTGATTCCTTGTGTTGGGTGTGTGTGGGTGTCTTAGAAGTCAGGCTAGTTCTGGTGTAGGTGTCCCTAGCTCTGTAATGAGCTCACTAGCTTAGCATTTAGCCTTTCCCAGCTCCTGGATGGCCTGATAAACCCAACTGTGTTGGCTTGGCTATGTTTTGGTGTACCCTTGGCTATGTGTAAGCCTGCTTGTTCCTTATTCCTTGAGGAATCATGCCCAGCTCGGGGGTGGTAGCGTTGCTGAGAGATTAAGGAGCACGCTGGCCTATGGTTGGGTGGAACATTACAGCGACGTAGCTGGTTGCGGAACGAGTTCTTTATGAGCTAAGTAGTCTTGTCTATTTTACTTCTGCAATCACATTACTGTTAATGAATGTGATGAACATGTTGAATGCTTGTATGAACGTATGTTGCTTCCGTTGTGTATGATAAATAATTATGTATCTGTGTATGTTCTACTTCAATGCATTTTGTTTCAGCATTTTATGAATTCACATGTTCATGGGGCTGGTTGCCCGGATGGTTAAGGCCATGGTAGCGTCCTCTTCCCCGGTTGGAGGGTCGGGGACATTACAGGAATTCTCCTACACCAAGTTGAGAGCCAGGGCTGGTGGGAGTTCTCCAAAAACACCAAGTTAAGAACCAGGACCAATAGAGATCACCAATGTACACTGTTATCCACTAATTTTGCACCTAGTGAATTTTTCGGTGAGCCGCCAGAGCATTGAACCAGTACACTTGTTCGTGATCAGAATTCAGAAGTCCGCCAGCCTTTTTCTGGGAGTCTGTTTGGAATTTTTTGTAAATACATGTTCATACACCCTTGGGAGAATTGTAAAAAATGTCCTAGCATTTATTTTTTTATAAAATACTCGGCTTCCTGAACTTGAGCATGAAGCCGACTAGCCCAGAGTGTTTTTTCCCTAGGTTATTATTGGTTGTTGAACAAACGACTAATAATTTCTGAGTTTTTCACTCGCACCTCCGAAGCTGGGGTAACAGCCTTAGGAGGTTATTAGAGCCTTCGTATCAATGTTTTTCATCATGCTAGGCATTCTGATTGAGTCGTATGAACATGTACTAGGTCCCCATACAGTTTTGTTGGATTCCGAGAAAAATAATTTTTTCTGTTTTTTAAGCCATTTTTTAAGGGTTTAAATGGAAAATTTCAAAGTGTAATAAAAGTGTGATCCGAGTCCGTTTTTGGCATGGTTGGGCTCATTTTCAAGCTCGGAGCAGCATCTTCACCCCAAGGGTCACTTTCACCATCAGTCGGCCAGCCGAAGCATCCCAAAAGTCATCATTTGGCTAAAAATGCATCAAGATAGCATTTTAATGCTAAAAATGGACATTTTGGCACTTGGTCAAAATAATTAAAAAGTCAAAAATCATTATTTTAATGATCATAAAGTGACTTGGCATGGGTCCCCATGGTTAAACGACTTCACTAAAAAAAGAGGTGACATGGAAGGCATAAAAACTTTGGTTTAAAATCAAAGTTGGAATTAATATGAAAAGGATGACATGAGGGTAAGTGATCTCACGCTAGCTTAAGTGGATGATGAGTGGGATTGGGGGACCCATCCACACTCTTAAAACATCGATTTTTAAACCATGGTATGTTAATGCATACGTTTTAATTGAAGATTGAAGATGACGTGAAGCATAGGAGCTCATGCTAGCGATGGATGACGTGAAGGTTAGGTAGAATCTCACGCTACCACCGTTTGCTAGCGATTGATGTGGCAAAAATGCAATGGGTGGTTGGAAATTAGTGGGGATCAAATCGCCAAGCTTCATCACTTCAAGCTCGCGCGCCATCCTCACATCTTCATGCATGTGATGGGTGGATACCACTCCAAGCTTGGAGTTAGACTAAGATTTCGATTTTGATCTCATGTGCCATTTGTCTCTCCATGGAGGGAGCTCGATTTAGGGGTTTGGCTGTTTGTTTTTTGTATAAAGAGAGGCTCTTGGAGCTCTCTATGGATGGAGATTTTGGGCATGAACACTGCCAAAATTATTGTAATATTTGTTTGAAGTTGGAATAAAGTTGTGACTTTGGAGGTCCATGCATGAGTTATTGGAGTTGTGGATTCACATTGTCTTTGGTGATATCTTTCTCACCTTGTCGTTTCAATTATTAAATCATTCTTCATTATATACTCTAGAAGGGCTAACAGTCTAGTTTATGAGTATTTTGTTCGGATTTGATATTGTTTGTAAGGGTTTTGCAAGGATCACTATGGGTGAAGAACAAGCTTGAGATCAAGCTCTTCTTCATGAACCAGTGGTTTTTTCCATCTAACTCCTTCATCTTGCAGGTCTTTCTGAGCACTTCCCAATCCAAGAAAGAGACATAGCTGTCAGAGCTTCTCCTTCCCTCCATCAACAAAGTTTCAAAAAACACATTTGGTTACCTGGATCTACGAACTTCCCTCTTTCAGTTATCTTGTTTGCTCATTGATCTTCTAGATTTCTTGCTTGCTAGCCCTTTCTTCCTTGCTCTTGACTTTCATCTCAAAGCTCTCATCTGGTCTCGCCCTACCTCATCTTTTTTTTTAATCCCACTTGCTTTCGCTCATCTAGTTTTCCTTCTTCTCCTCTTGACTTTACCTTTCTCCCTTTCGCTCATCTAGCCCCCTTTCCCTTGCTTTCGCCCTTTGATTTCTCCTATCTCCTCTGTCGTTGTTTCTCCTCCCCTTTTTGCTCACTTTAGGCTTGGTTCCTTCTGTATCTAGTGTTTAGAGTAGAGTAGTTAGATCTTTACTTGTTGAGCTTAGTTTGTTTATTTTTTCATATCATATATTAGATCTTCTACTTAGTTTTATTTTTGTAGATCTCTTTCTTAGGAGTAGTTTATATTTGATTTGGTTTCATTAACAGTTGATGGGTGCTTTGAGTTGATTTGTGTTGTGTGCAGGTATGAAGAGAAACAATCCTAAGAGGACTTGAAGATTGAACCAAAGAAGAACAAAAAACCAAAGAGAAGAGTAGAAACTAAGTACCAAAACCAAGAAGATCCAAATACTTGGGATTTGAACTAAAGAAGACAAAATTTTCCAAATTACTCTCCTTTTGTAAAACAACCATTAAGGTTTGTTCCATTTGTCTTTCCAATTTCTTTTTCTTTCTCTAAGGTTGAAAATCCTAAATATTGTACTCTCTTAATAAAAGGGAAAAGTGGGATAAGGCCTCCCATCTTTTGGTTTCTTCTTCCCCATTTGGGGAAGAGTGTCTTGTGCTCTTAGCCTAGATTTACTTTGCATGCTTAGAGTAGTTTAATTTTGTACTTAGAACTCTTTATTGTTTTAGTCTTCACCTGAGAAGTACCTTGAGATTTCATCCCAAGTGCTGCATTGACATTGCATGCTACCTCTCTTTCCTCATTGTCTTCCTGCGTATGACCAGCTAGCTGGAAATTTCGAGGACAGTGTCTTAAAGTCATTTTTTACTTCTCTTTGCTAGATTAGTTTCTTGCTGTTGTAGAACACTAGTTTCTCATTTATTTTATTTTTAGGTAGTTTATCATTTTTGCTATGACATTGTTTCGTTGTTTTACAATTTGTTGAGCTATCATGTGGTTTCAATTTACAAGCTAATTGTCTTATAAAAAGAAACAAAGTCTCTTGAACTTGCAATAACCCAAGTCAAGAGCACTCTCTGTCAGAGAGCATTCCCACTGCATTATCCTTGCATCAAGCATATAGATTAATTAAAGTCTCTTGAACTTCTGTCATAAGACAAAGTCAAGAGCACTCTCTGTCGAAGAGTTGAACTGTGTGCTCATAATAATAAAATCATTCCAACTCACATTTCCCCACTTAAAATTTACTTCGTTGCTATCCCTCACCTAGTATGCTCTGTCGACCCTGAAAAGTTGGACTCGTACTCAGAACGATGATCATATTTGTTAATCTTGCAAGTGATAGCATAATAAAATATTCACCCCCACAATCAACGCACCGGCATTGTCAAAAGCATTCGAGTTGTTCTCAGTAAGGGCGCCGGAACCCCCCGTTGTTTAAGTTTCCTGGCTTGCTAGTTAAATTCTCCGAACACCTAGCCCGGGATATTGGACGGGCCGACAGGTCTCGAATGGAATGACTTAGAATACTTTTCCGGTTGGACTTTGATACCTTGTTCTCTCAGCCATAATAATCAAAGATCACTAAAACTTCCCAAAATTTACAAAGAGCACTTGCAAAACGATCTCAAAAACACTGAACTCTTGTATCAAGCATCCCAGCATTACAATTTTTGACTCCATGCCCATTGGATAAGACACTGGTCTATTATTATTGTATTTTCATATCTCAAGTGTATATTGTTCAATATCTTATCATTATGGATGCTTTTGTTTAATTCAATCAGTGTTGTGTTTCATTTAAATATCGCAAGCATATCTTTGTAATTTTTTAAAGTTAAAACTGTGATCTTCCCATTAGAAAACTCCTAAACAACACCCATCCGCATTCGCAACCACCAAAAAACATTTAAAACATTGAGCCATAGAAACTCTTTGTTAGGGACTACCCCCCTTGGCTTCGTTAAGAGTTGGCCTAAACGGAGGAGCTAGGAGTAGGTGACAGTACCTGGCTCTGTGCTTGCCCCTGAGGCCACACCTCTCCTACTTTCTCAAGTGAGGAGACAGCTTTTATGAGATTTCTACTGCTGGTCTGCATTCGGCAGACAACATCTTTTGGCGCCGTTGCCGGGGACAAATCTTTTTGTTCTTGGACGACCTTTGTTTCTTTTTAGTTTTTTACCTTTTTCCACTTTGGTAGATTTTTTAGTCCAATCAACTCTCTGAAATTAGACTTGAATCCACCTGGCGACTCCACTGTCAGTAAACACCTCAAGGTATTCAACTAGAAGAAACTCTGAATGTTTGCTCAATTTCATCCCCGAGCCTGAAAAGGTTTATAGGAGGAGACTGAAGAAACTTGCTTCTCGTAGGATCCTTGAAGAACTTGGATCTGAGTCTGTTTCAGACATCCATCTTTTATTTCAAGAAAACATAGAAAATTTTGAAAATAATAATTGTTTCCTTTCCACGATGGGTGAGTTTTTTACTCAACTCAACTTCACTCAGATAGCAGGTCAACCCCATGACGATCATGAGAAGGCTATTGATAAACTCATGACTTTTAATGGCACCGATGCCTCTACCTCTGCTGAGCAGCATATCAGAAACTTTTCCAGACACTGTGGTGCCTATGTTAGGGGAGCTGACAAACAAGAAGATGTATACATGACTCTGTTTGCTTTATCTTTTGATGGTAAAGCTGGAAACTAGTATGACAACCTACCAAACAATTCCTTTGCTACACTTGAAGATTTCAAGACTACCTTCACTAACAGGTTTGGTGAAAAGAAGGAACCTAGGCATCCACTGGCTTCTTTAACAAACATAAAGAAGAAGGAGAATGAGACTATGGATGAGTTCAACCAAAGATTCACAGAACTATCCAATGCCATTCTAGCCACTTACAAACCACCTGCACCATCTATCTTGCTTTATTACATTGAAACACTTAGTGGGAAGATGCAATATCAGATCAAGGACAAAGAACCTGCTACTCTTCTAAACGCACAAGAAATGGCAGTCAAAATAGACAGAAATATGCAGTCTTCAGGTGAATCCAACCTTCCTGGTTATTTAAAGTCCTCGACTCCTTTAAAGTCAAATGAGCATAAAGAAGAGGATTCCTATAAAAAACAAATGGTGGAAATGAAGGAAAGACTTGAAAGAATGGAAGATAAACATCTAGCTCAAATGAAAGAGATGCATAACAAGGTCATTAGTATGGAAAGAGCACAATCACAACCTATCTCAAGAACATTTCCTCCAGAAGTGAATTGGCAAAGAAAGGCACCCAACCATGAACAGAGGCCTCCTCATCAGCTAGAGTCTGCTAACATGGTTGAAACTTACATGCCATTTTGTAGGGCATGTAAAGACCTTCATGAAGAATCTTCTTGCTATTATGCATGCTATGTTCAGGAGCATGGTTTTCCAGAGGGTTATGGTCCTAAAGCATCATCAAGCGAGCCTGAGTATATAAACTATGTAGGTGACATGCATAATATTTCCGGAGAAAGTTGGAGAAAGGCAGAACAATATTCAAGAGAGCCTGAGTGCATTAACGAAGTTGGACAACTCCATCCTGTCACCACAGAAACCTGGGGTCAAGTCGAAGATTATAGTCAACAGTTGGATAACCTCACTAAAAACTTTGGTACTAATCCTACAAATGAACATAATGATGATAGTTTGGAAGGTTTACTACCTTGTGACCTTTTTTCTGAAGAAGATGACTATAATCATGAGGAGGGATATAGCCAGGGATGTGATACAAGTGAGGAAGAATCCCTTACATCTGCGATGGATGATAACCACGAGACTTTAATTGAAAATCCAATCTTACAAGTTTTGTGTGATGAGAATCGTCCATGCTCTCCACCGGATAACAAATATTTGGAAAGTTGGATCCCATGTGATATCTTTGAAACCCAACTTTTTGAAGAAGATTGTTTTGAGCAGAATGAGGAGTGTAGCCAGGGACTTGATACCAGTGATGAGGAATCTCTCATATCTAACATAGATGGCGATGATACCTATGATATTGTTGAAAATATTTTTGAGAGTCTCATCTATGATGTGTCCAGCGAGGGGAGTTTTATCCTGAAACTTATGAAAGTTGTGAAAAAGAGCAGTCGGAGTTTTCCCATGATCAGTCACAGTTGTATTTGAGTATCTGTAACGAGGACTTGGAAAAGCAATATAGTGAAGAATCAGATGGGGTGCAACTAGTTGAAGTTTTTTCTCAGCCATCGTCTTCACATATAGATGTTCCTTATGTTTTGGAGCAGCTTGGGGCTTATACAAGGAGTTATTATTTGATAAGCCTTGATGATCAACATGATGGAGTAGTCGACTTGCCTCATCATCCCGATTTGTATATCAGCGCTATCCAGTCATGGATAGAAGCAGCCTGCGCGAGCACCTACCAGTCTGGGAAGAAGTTTGACGACATTATTCATGCCTATGATTTCCCATCCAACCCGCTCATTCTGGATCATCACGCAGGTTTGTATTTTCTGAATAAAATATTCTTGTTTTGGCTGGTAACCAAAGACAAGGTAAAACTTTTTTACATTAATATAATGCTTAGGTGGCTACACTGGATTTATGATTACACCTAACCTTTTTTGTATCATGCTTAGAGTAGGAAAATAGGCTCCTTAAAGTGAGCATTTACTTTAGCATTTTCTTTCTGTACTTGGGAATAAATAAATTTTTCAGTAAAGTTTTGTCATTCCTTTGAATAAAGCGACTTTTGGATCATTGGCTCTTTTTCATAAAAATTGTCCTACTAAGGTTTTCTTGTCAAGTTGAGATGTTTTTACAGGATATGGAAACCAGAGATTCTAGTGTTCTTGTATGCTCTCCTTTCATGAGAGACTAGACCGAGCACACGTCCCACAGTTGGAGCCAGATGTTATCCACTAATTTTGCACTTAGTGGATTTTTAGGTGAGCCGCCAAAGCATTGAACAAGTACACTTGTTCATGATCAGAATTCAGAAGTCCGCCAGCCTTTTTCTTAGAGTCTGTTCGGAATTTTTTGTATATACATGTTCATACCCCCCTTGGGAAAATTGTAAAAAATGTCTTAGCATTTAATTTTTTATAAAAGGCTCGGCCTCCCGGACTTAAGCATCAAGCTGACTAGCCCAGAGTGTTTTATCCCTTGGTTATTATTGGTTGTTGAACAAACAACTAATAATTTTTGAGTTTTTCACTCGCATCTCCAAAGCTGGGGTAGCGGCTTTAGGAGGTTATTAGAGCCTTTGTGTCAATGTTTTTCATCATGCTAGGCATTCCGATTGAGTCATATGAACATGTACTAGGTCCCGATAGAGTTTCGTTGGATTCCGAGAAAAATAATTTTTCTGTTTTTTAAGCCATTTTTTTATGGTTTAAATGGAAAATTTCAAAGAGTAAAAGTGTGATCCGGAGTCCGTTTTCGGCATGGTTGGGCTCATTTTCAAGCCCGGAGCAGCATCTTCACCCCAGGGGTCACTTTCACCATCAGTCGGCCAGCCGAAGCATCCCAAAAGTCATCATTTGGCTAAAAATGCATCAAGATGGCATTTTAATGCTAAAACTAGACATTTTGGCACTTGGTCAAAATAATAAAAAAGTCAAAAATCATTATTTTAATGATCATAAAGTGACTTGGCATGGGTCCCCATGGTTAAACAACTTCACTAAAAAGAGAGGTGACATGGCAGGCATAAAAACTTTGGTTTAAAATCAAAGTTGGAATTAATATAAAAAGGATGACGTGAGGGTAAGTGATCTCACGCTAGCTTGAGTGGGTGATGAGTGGGATTGGGGGACCCATCCACACTCTTAAAACATCAATTTTTAAACCATGGTATGTTAATGCATACGTTTTAATTGAAGATTGAAGATGACGTGAAGCATAGGAGCTCACGTTAGCGATGGATGACATGAAGTTTAGGTAGAAGCTCACTCTACCACCGTTTGCTAGCGATTGATGTGGCAAAAATGCAGTGGGTGGTTGGAATTTAGTGGGGATCAAATCACCAAGCTTCATCACTTCAAGCTCGCGCGCCATCCTCACGTCTGCATGCATGTGATGGGTGGATACCACTCCAAGCTTGGAGTTAGACTAAGATTTCGATTTTGATATCATGTGCCATTTGTCTCTCCATGGAGGGAGCTCGATTTAGGGGTTTGGCTGTTTGTTTTTTGTATAAAGAGAGGCTCTTGGAGCTCTCTATGGATGGAGATTTTGGGCATGAACACTCTGCCAGAATTATTGTAATATTTGTTTGAAATTGGAATAAAGTTGTGACTTTGGAGGTCCATGTATGAGTTATTAGAGTTGTGGATTCACGTTGTCTTTGGTGATATCTCTCTCACCTTGCCTTTTCAATTATTAAATCGTTTTTCATTATATACTCCAAAAGGGCTAACAATCTAGTTTATGAGTTTTGTTCGGATTTGATATTGTTTGTAAGGGTTTTGCAGGGATCATTAGGGTTGAAGAACAAGCTTGAGATCAAGCTCTTCTTCATGAACCAGTGGTTTTTTCCATCAAACTCCTTCATCTTGCAGGTCTTTTTAAGCACTTCCCAATCCAAGAAAGAGACAAAACTGTCAGAGCTTCTCCTTTCCTCCATCAACAAAGTTTCAAAAAACACATTTGGTTACCTGGATCTACGAACTTCCCTCTTCCAGTTCTCTTGTTTCCTCCTTGATCTTCTCGATTTCTTGCTTGCTAGCCCTTTCTTCCTTGCTCTCGACTTTCATCTCCCAACTCTCATCTGCTCTCACCCTACCTCATCTTTTTTTTTTCTCCCACTTGCTTTCGCTCCTCTAGTTTTCCTTCTTCTCCTCTCGACTTTACCTTTCTCCCTTTCGCTCATCTAGCCACCTTTCCCTTGCTTTCGCCCTTTGATTTCTCCTATCTCCTCTGTCGTTGTTTCTCCTCCCCTTTTTGCTCAATTTAGGCTTGGTTCCTTCTGTATCTAGTGTTTAGAGTAAAGTAATTAGATCTTTACTTGTTGAGCTTAGTTTGTTTATTTTTCATATCATAGATTAGATCTTCTACTTAGTTTTATTTTTGTAGATCTCTTTCTTAGAAGTAGTTTATATTTGATTTGGTTTAATTAACAGTTGATGGGTGCTTTGAGTTGATTTGTGTTGTGTGCAGGTATGAAGAGAAACAATCCTAAGAGGACTTGAAGATTGAGCCAAAGAACAAAAAACCAAAGAGAAGAGTAAAAGCTAAGTACCAAAACCAAGAAGATCCAAATACTTGGGATTTGAACTATAGAAGACAAAATTTTCCAAATTACTCTCCTTTTGTAAAACAGCCATTAAGGCTTGTTCCATTTGTCTTTCCAAGTTCTTTTTCTTTCTTTAAGGTTGAAAATCCTAAATATTGTACTCTCTTAATAAAAGGGCAAAGTGGGATAAGGCCTCCCATCTTTTGGTTTCTTCTTCCCCATTTGGGGAAGAGTGTCTTGTGCTCTTAGCCTAGATTTACTTTGCATGCTTAGAGTAGTTTAATTTTGTACTGAGAACTCTTTATTGTTTTAGTCTTGACCTGAGAAGTACCGTGGGATTTCATCCCAAGTGCCGCAATGACATTGCGTGCTACCTCTCTTTCCCCATTGTCTTCCTGCGTATGACCAGCTAGCTAGAAATTTCGGGGACAGTGTGTCTGTAAGTCATTTTTTACTTCTCTTTGCTAGATTAGTTTCTTGTTGTTGTAGAACACTAGTTTCTCATTTATTTTATTTGCAGGTAGTTTATCATTTTTGCTATGACATTGTTTCATTGTTTTACAATTTGTTGAGCTATCATGTGGTTTCAATTTACAAGCTAATTGTCTTATAAAGAGAACCAAAGTCCCTTGAACTTGCAATAACTCAAGTCAAGAGCACTCTCTATCGGAGAGCATTCCCACTGCATTATCCTTGCATCAAGCATATAGATTAATTAAAGTCTCTTGGACTTCTGTCATAAGACAAAGTCAAGAGCACTCTCTGTCGGAGAGTTGAACTGTGTGCTCATAATAATAAAATCATTCCAACTCACATTTCCCCACTTAAAATTTACTTCGTTGCTATCCCTCACCTAGTATGCTCTGTCGACCCTGAAAAGTTGGATTTGTACTCAGAACGGTGTTCAGATTTGTTAATCTTGCAAGTGATAACATAATAAAATCTTCACCCCCACAATCAACGCACCGACGTTGTCAAAAGCATTCGAGTTGTTCTCAGTAAGCACGCCGGAACCCCCTGTTGTCTAAGTTTCTCGGCTTGCTAGTTAAATTCTCCGAACACCTAGCCCGGGATACTAGACGGGCCGACACGTCTCGAACGAAACGACTTAGAATACTTTTTCGGTTGGACTTTGATACCTTGTTCTCTCAGCCATAATAATCAAAGATCACTAAAACTTGCTAAAATTTACAAAGAGCACTTGCAAAATTATCTCAAAAACACTGAACTCTTGTATCAAGCATCCCAGCATTACAATTTTTTACTCCATGCCTATTGGATAAGACACTGGTCTGTTATTATTGTATTATCATATCTCAAGTGTATTGTTCAATATCTTATCATTATGGATGCTTTTGTTTAATTCAATCAGTGTTGTGTTTCATTTAAATATGGCTTTGTAATTTTTTAAAGTTAAAACTGTGATCTTCCCATCAGAAAACTCCTAAACAACACCCATCCGCATCCGCAACCACCAAAAAACATTTAAAACATTGAGCCATAGAAACTCTTTGTTAGAGACTACCCCCCTTGGCTTCGTTAAGAGTTAGCCTAAACGGAGGAGCTAGGAGTAGGTGATAGTACCTGGCTCTGTGCTTGCCCCCAAGGCCACACCTCTCCCACTTTCTCAAGTGAGGAGACAACTTTTATTAGATTTCTGTTGCTGGTGTGCATTCGACGGACAACATACACAACCATCTACTACCAATTCATCTCAAGAGTTGGTGGGAATACTCCAAAGAACACCAGATTGTGAATCAGAACGTATAGTGGTCACTAGTGCACACAACCGTTTATGTCCTACCCGTCTCAAGATGCTGATGGGTCCCGTACTAGGTTGAAAACCAGGACGAGCAGAGGCCACCAGTGTACACGACCATCTACTACCAATTCATCTCAAGAGCTAGTGGGAATTCTCTAAAGAACACCAGATTGAGAATCAGAACATATAGTGGTCAATGGTCATCAATGTACACAGCCATCTGCTTCCTGCCCGTCTCACAATGCCGATGGGATTTCTTCCCATGCCAGGTTGAGATTCAGAACGAGTAGTGGCACCAATGTGAAAGCATCATAGATATCAGTCTTGACTTTCCCTCTCCACGAGGTATGCATTTTCTTCTACTCCAAGTCTTTTGCAAAAGTCTTCAAACTTTGTCCTAAGAAGAGACTTGGTAAAAAAATATGCAGCCTGCTCATCCGTCGGAACATACTGTAACTCGACTGCACCTTTCTGTACCATATCAGGAATGTAGTGATATTGAATCTCTATATGCTTCGTCTTATCGTGAAATACAAGATTCACTGACATCTGTATACAACTTTGGTTGCCACAGTGAATCACAGTTGGTCCTGTAATCTGACCAAATAATCCAGCAAGGATTTTTTGAAGCCATGCTGCTTCTCGAGCTGCTGCACTAGAAGACATATACTCGACCTCTGCGGTGCTAAGTGATACTGACGTTTGCTTCTTGCTACACCGGGAAATCACTACAAAGCCCAAATTGAAGCAACATCCAAAAGTACTCTTCCTATCTACAACACACCCGGCCCAATGTGAGTTGGAAAATCCTTGCAATATCATATCACAACTTGAAGCATATCTTAGACCATATCCCACAGTGCCACGTAAGTATCTGAGAACATGTTTTGTAGAAACCCAGTGAATCTGCCTCGGACCACTCATAAACTAGCTGAGAGTATTCACAGCAAAACATATATCTGGTTTGTTAATTGTCAGATACATTAGAGAGCCAATCAACTGGCGATGCATGTTGGGATCAAACATATCAGAATTTGAAGTAGACTCCTTCAGATTCTTGAAATTTGCATCCATCGAGGTAGCCATAGACTTGCAGTCCAACATCTCGAATCTCTTCAAAATATCAATGGTGTATTTTCCTTGACTTAGGAAGATTTCCTTCTGCCTTTGCCATACTTCTAATCCCAAGAAGTAATGCATCAATCTAAGGTCTTTCATTTCAAACTCAGAGGAAAGCTTCTTCTTACACCATCCAATTAGTTTCTCATTTCCTGTAAGAAACAAGTCGTCCACATACAGGACCAAAATCAGTGGCTCATCATCCATAATCTTGTAGTAAAGATTAGGATTTGCGTCACTCTTGGTGAATCCCAAGTTTACCAAGTATCCGTCTATTCGTCCATACCAAGCACGAGGTTCTTGCTTGAGTCCATAGAATTCCTTTTTCAGTTTACATACGTGAGAATCTTTCTCATGGACAATAAACCGTTCTGGTTGTTCAATGTAAGCTTCTTCCTCAATAATACCATTAAAGAAGGCAGTCTTTACATCCATCTGATGCAATAACAATGATGGTTCTGATGGAAGTATTTTGAGCCACAGAAGCAAATGTTTCATCATAGTCAATTCCCTCTTTCTGAGAGAACCCTCTGGCAACAAATCTGGCCTTGTGTTTTTCCACGCTACCATCTGCTTCGTGTTTAATCTTGAAAAGCCATCTGGAGTTCACTATTGACTTCCCCTCAAGTCTCAGGACAACCTCCCATATGTCATTCTTCATGATGGACTGGAACTCCTCTGTCATGGCATCCTTCAAAACTTGGTGTCTAGATGCCTCTTCGTACGTGGTAGGCTTTGAGTCAATGATGTGACTCATCAATGCTACATAACTTGAGAACCTCTAAGGTCTTTTGCTTTCCCGATGGATTTCGTGTGGATCTTTGTGCCCCTCTGCATCCTACAATGTCTGTTGTGCCTATCTAGGTCTTTTTCGGCTTACTGCCATATCTATGGGAGAGTCAACTGGCTCAACTGGATCAATGGGATCGATTGGTTCATTCTTTTCTTCAAACTCCCTCTGAACTTCTGAAGGGAGAGATGATCTCATCTCATCATCATCATCTATCTCCATATCAGATCCTCCTCATTTTCCAATAGCCATCTCTTCTTTAAAGGTCACATCCCCACTGACTTCGATCTGTCTCGATCTTGAGATGTATATTCTGTATGCCTTTGAAGACTCATTGTATCCCACGAATGTTCTTTTCTTCCCTGAAGGTTCTAGTTTCGTCCTTTTATCCTTGGGCAAATGAATGTAGACTGGGAAGCCAAAGATATGGAGGTGGCCCACTTCTGGCTTCACTCCTGTGAAGGCTTCTTCCGAAGTCATGTTCTTCAAGATTTTATGAGGGCATCTGTTTTATACATAAACAGTTGTTCTGGATGCTTCTGCCCATAAGAACATCGATAGACTCTGGTCATGTATCATGGCTTTGGCTGCCTCCACAATTGTTCGGTTCTTCCTTTCTGCAACCCCATTTTGTTGTGGTTTGTAGGGAACTGCGAGCTCCCTCTTAATTCTTGCTTCCTTACAGAAATCATTGAATTCTGTAGAGGTATATTCTCCACCATTGTCTGATCTCAAGATCTTAATTCTTCTTCCTGACAGATTCTCGACTTGTGCTTTGGATTCCTTGAATTCACTGAGTACTTCCTCAAATTCCTTGGTCTTGAGGAAGTATATCCACGTCTTTCGTGAGTGGTCATCAATAAATGTTACATAGTAGTTGTAACCACTCAATGAAGTGACCGTCATGGGTCCGCACAAGTCAGAGTGGACTAGATCCAATATTCCCTTGGATCTACTTTCACTTTTCGGAAAGGAACCCTTGGTATTCTTACCAAGTGCACATCCTCTACATACACCATCATGGTCTACATGAAGCATTGGTAAACCTGTCACCATGTTCCTTAATGCTGGGAGAGCTTGATTGTTTAGATGAGCTAGTCTTATGTGGCATAGCTCATTGATGTTAGTGGAATCATGGACAAAAGCTTGAGCTGGTAGAGTGCTCAGACGATACAATCTTTCCTCTCTAACACCAATCACTTTTGTTGTGTTCATGCTAGAATTCTTGTGCCATGCAAGCACATTTCCATCTACAAATGTAACTCTATATCCCTTTCCTTCTAAGGAGGAGATGGAGACAAGGTTTCTTTTCATACCAGGTATATACAGGGCATCATTCAGATGTAGTAAGTCATTGGATTCCAACTTAAGAGAGGTAGATCCAAATCCTTTCACAGTGTAGTTGCCATCATCTCCAAGTACAATGCGGAGATGGGATTCTTTCTCAACAACTTTTGAAAGGTTCTCTTTATAACCAGTCATATGCTTAGAAGTACCACTATCTATGAGCCATGTATCACTAGAGGTGGGAACAGTACCTGATAATGCTGATAAGAAGAAGAATTTTGTATGATCTTCATTTCTTTGCTTCTTGTGATAATAACCATCTTCCACATCAGTTGTTGAAGCTTCATGCTTCCTCTTGTTTGAACTAAAACACTTGCTTGCATAGTGACAATATTTCTTGCACTTGTAGCTTTGTATTTGCAATAGGTCCTTCTTTTCCCTCCGATTTGGAGAAGAACTTGGTCTCCTAGCATGGTGCTTATGTTTGTGAAACTTCCTTCCCTTTACCCTACCTTTTTTGGCATGTGTGATGAAGGCTTGAGTTTCCTCAACTTGAGGACCATGGAGTCTTTGTCTTGCTGCAATCCTAGTCTCTTCATGAGTGCAATCTGCCCATAACTTGTCAAATTTGGGCATCTTTGTTCAACCACTTATGGTTTGGATGAAGGACTCCCAAGATGGTGGAAAACCATTTAGAGTGGTCATGACAAGCTCATTTTCTTCAATGTTATCTCCACTAGACCTTAGCTTGTCCTGAAGTTTGGTGAGCCTCACGAAATATGAGGCGATAGATTCGGACTTAATCATCTTCATATTTGACAATTGGTTCCTCAATGTGAGAGTCACATTGATGCTACTGTGTTCAAATAACTTCTTCAAGGTCTTGAACATCTTCCTAGTTGTCTTCTTTTCTGATATTTGTGGAACCAAGTGATCTTTGACTGAGTCCACCAGAATCCTTCTTGTTTTCACATCACACTTCCTCCACTAGGACTTGTCATCTTCCGCTTCTAGTTCTGGAACTTTCTCATTGACAAACTTCAAGATCATTTTCTTCTAGGATGAGAAGAACCCTAGGCTTCCAAAAGATGAATTTTGTAGCCCCATCAAGACGATCTTCAACCTTCATTCCAATCATCTTGTCTGTAGATTTGAACCAGAAACCCTAGCAGGAGTTGGGTAAAAAAATAAACTTTTGAATTTAAAGAAACTAACCTCACAGATATATGTGCCCTATCAAGGCAAGTTGAGGGAGGATGAGGTCGAACCAAAACAATGGCCTAATCAGTGCAAAACTTGAAACCCTAGTTTCTCAGCAACAAAATTAGGTAAAAAATGAAACTCCTCGGAATTTGGTTTTTCTTTCACCAAAAGATGTGCCTCCCCTAGAGCAAAGTTTCCACAACTCTTTTTTTTATGAAGAGATGAGGGAAGGCCTTGGAAGGTCAAACCCTAGCTTCCAGCAATGGCCTCTTCTAGAATTGCTCTGATACCATGTTAGTTTTATACAAGATTATAACAATATAACTTAATTGCAAATAAAAAATAGGATCTCTAGAAGAAAAACAACACAGAAGCAAAGAACAAAAGAATGTATCCTGGGAAACCCAATCTGGAAAAACCCAGCAAACCTTTGTATAGAGATAATAGTTCCTGAGAGCAGAGAGAAGAAGAAAGAGAGAGATGTCTCTCTAAGATACAATCCCAGAAAACACTCTCCTTGACTGCAGTAGAGCACCTTTTCAGCTAGAGTGAGCTTGTTGTGGGTGGATAAAAGAATGAGGAGGGGTGCCTCCTATTTATACTGGTTTTCCAAGTGAAAAAATACTAGGGCCGACCTACCTTGGGGAAATACAAAATATTTTTTTTTTAAATTCTTTTCTTGTGTATTCTTTCCCTAGGGTTTACATTGATTCTTTCTAAGGTTTACATGAGTAATTACACCAGTATAATCTCCCGTAGGAGGTACAAGGAAATACAATACAAGTACAATAAGAATAACTTCTGAACTTGCACAAATTCCAACAAATAGTAAAAAGAACGAATTCCAAACAGAAAACCGCACAGCCATCAAACCCAATTTGAAAGAGGGAAGACAAGTCAGAAATGAACGCACCCAAAAGCAGAATTCCAAACAAAAAACCACATAGCCATCAAACCCAATTTGAAAGAGGGAAGACAAGTCAGAAATGAATGCACCCATAAACAAATCACAACCCTTTGAATTTGGCAATGGCCTAGATCCATGCAAGCATCAAATGAATGTCTTTCAACGAACCATTCACAAGCAAGCAAAAACTTTGTCACAGTGGAACCAAGAGCCCTTATGGAATAACCTCCACAACACCAAGATGGACAATCTCCAATAAACTCCACCAGTAATGCAGAGGGGAGCTTGAATCCATCCAGAACAGATCCCATAACAAGTCCAATTGATGCATACAATGGAGAACCCGATATGTGCACCAACCATAGGCTGTAGATGATTGAAAACGGAAATGTTAACATCCAAGGGCCAAAATGAACCATTAGAGGAAATTTCAACTCAAAATGGGCCTTTGAACTTTTATTCAAATTCCATGTCATCATGTGTTAGCCAATGAAATTGCTTTAAATTTGAAATACCATATAGGTCTTAAACACTTTTTTAATATATATTTGAGGATAGGTATCATAAAAAAAACTAATTTTTTTGTTTGTATTTTTGACATATCTCCCTGTGTTTTTACTCAAATTTCGATCGGGAGAGCTCGTTGGATGCGGAATTAAATTCCGCATCCAACGAGTACCCACTCAGCGTACTTTTGACGGACCCCGCTACCCCAAAAACAAGAAATACCTAGAAAAACGGAATGATGACATCATCATTCTGTTTTTCAGGTATTTCTTGTTTTTGGGGTAGCGGGGTCCATCACTCTGTTTTTTCAGGTATTTCTTGTTTTTGGGGTAGCAGGGTCCGTCAAAAGTATGCCGAGTGGGTACTCGTTGGATGCGGAATTTAATTCCGCATCCAACGAGCTCTCCCGATTGAAATTTGAGTAAAAACACAGGGAGATATGTCAAAAATACAAACAAAAAAGTAGTTTTTTTCTTTTCTTCCTCCAAAATTAATAAATATTATTTTATTATTTTAACTATTATTTTATTAATTAATTTTAGGAGGCCCATTTTCAGTTGAAATTTCCTCTAATGTTTGCACACAAGTTGTAGTCAAGCTTCTTATCATCCATCACCATTATACTAGGCAGAATTGTCTCTTACAGGAAACAAACGTGAATTTCAATACATGGCATTGCCATCTTCATAGGAAATGAACAACATGGTGGTCTGTGTCTTCATTGGAGATACCTACGAGCAACAAGCCAACTAAAGTCGTGAATCACTCAGCACAGATGCCAAGATTCACCTAGAATAGATCTAGATCTCTGCCTCTGTTAAACTAGCAACAACAAGGTCGGTCTTCTTGCATGCAGAAGACTTAAATTAGGAAACCAATTGTATTTAATTTACTTTTCCTAAGTGTACATTGGAAAATAAATTAAAGTGATCTAAATTAACTTTAGTAAAACACTAGTTAAAGTGAAGGTGAAATTAGGGTTTTCGCTTTACCTAAAGTTATAAAAAAAAGATCAATTGGTGGAGAGGACACACACACTTGTATTCCGACAGAGACAGTATACAGACAAGGAGAGAAAGTCAGATAGAGGATTTAGCTGGAAAGACGAAGGAGCGAGCAGCAGGATCTCTGAGCTTCGTACAGCTGGGTCGTACACTCACAGAGGAGGGTGTTGAGGTTTAGCTGGGATTTGCCCTCTGATTTTGTCGGGTACTGCATTCGCCAGGTTTGGGTGAATTTGCAGTGATTGTCAACGTTCCATATTTTCTCATAATAAAATCTATATCTGACTGCTGCACCGGTTTTCCCGTTTTGGGTTTTTCCGAAGGTTTCCATACCCAAAAGAATAGTGTCAATATTGTGATGTGATGTTGTGATTTTTTTCTCAGTTTTATATTCCGCTGCATACTGTAAAAGATATTCATGTGTGGTTATCAATAAAGATTTTGCATGCACTATTAGCCCTAGTTTGAATATTAAAGGAAAATTTACATGGTATCAGAGCTCTGGTAAGCTAAATCTGAGAGATTTGCAGCAGCAGTGATAGATCAGGGGAAGATCTATTTGAAGACACAAACCTAGATTGCAGATCTAGGGTTTGACAAGAATACTTCAATACGGTCGTACAGTTGAGAGTTGAGGATAGACTCCAAGGGGCACAGAACTTTCCTACATGGAAAGAGAGGATCACAAGGATCCTAGACGTCAGTGATGCTGAGGAGCACATTGATGCCACGAAAGCTAAGCCCACAGATCCGGCAGACCTAGCAGCTTGGAAGAAGATTGATTCCAAAGCCATGTTGATTATCATGGATGGAGTGAAGGACCATATAGTCCCTCACCTTTCTAGTTAGAAGACTGCAGCAAAGATGTGGAAGGCTTTGGAAAGTCTATACCAAAGCAAGTACGAGAACTGGAAGATGGTGCTGCAAGAGAGGATGTGCAGTACCAAGATGGCCAACGGAGAAGGAGTGGTGCCTTATCTCACGAGGCTCACACAGATTAGGGATGTGCATTCTCTAAGCCATGGGACACCTTTGTTAAGGGTGTGGTGGCTAGGGAGAATCTCCCTAATTGGCAAAGACTTTGGGATGAATTTGTGCAGGAGGAGACCCGAATGGGTCAAGGATCAAGGTCATCCAGTAGTGCCCCACAAATTGTGGATGAGGAGGCTCTAGCCCTTACAAGGAAGAGCAAGGGGAAGGCAAAGAGGAAGAAGGATGGTAAGACGAACCTTAACGTGTCAAAGGTCAAGTGTTTTATCTGCCACAAGTAGGGACACTTTTCCTCCCAGTGCCCAGACAGGAAGAAGAAGAGCAACACTCAGATGGCTGGATCTGCAGAGGTGGATGAGTTCAACAAGAACTTCGATGAGGAGTTTTGCTTGATAGCTTGCATGACAAGCACCACAGGGAGCGGTATATGGTACATCGACAATGGAGCATCTAGTCACATGACTGGACATAAGAGATTCTTTAGAGACTTGCAGGAGGGTGGAACAGGGATCCACGTTGAGTTGGGTGATGATGCGCGGTATCAAGCGCAGGGTGTTGGCACTGTTTCATTTGAGAGGGAGTTTGACAAACCCCTCAGTTTTGTTGATGTGTTATATGGTCCAGGACTAACCAAGAACCTTATATCAATCTCCACTCTGGAAGACAAGGGATATCAGGTGAAGTTCCGTGACCATAGAGTATATATCAAGCCCAAGGGGTCAGATAGGAGCTTGGATCGGGTAATTGGCAGGAGGAGCGGGAAAGTGTACAGACTACACTTTGAGCCTGCAAAGGCTCTAGTCAGCAGTAGTCAAGGTGAGTTGTGGCAAAGGAGGATGGCACACTTACACCATGGAGCACTAAAGCATTTGAGACAAGCTATCATTGGAGTTCCTCAAGTACAGGAGGAGAAGCATAACCACTGCAAGGGTTGTGCTTTGGGGAAGAACATCAGGAAGCCTTTCCCACAGAGTGAGCACAAGTCTAAGGAGCCCTTGGACTTGGTGCATTCTGATGTATGCGGACCTATGAGTGTCCATTCGTTCAATGGTTACAGTTACTGCGTAACCTTCATTGATGACTATTCCAGGAAGACCTGGATCTATTTCCTGAAGGCCAAGTCGAAGGTCTTTGAGAGGTTCTGAGAGTTCAAGACTCTCGTGGAGAACCAAACATGAAAGAAGATTCGGGTGTTGAGGACAGACAACGGGTGTGAGTACACCTCCAATGAGTTCATGGAGTATTGTACGGCCGAGGGGATCAAGAAGGAGCACACTGTACCCCATAGCCCACAGCAGAATGGAGTTGCAGTGCGGAAGAACAAGACTATGGTTGGAGCAGCCAAGGCCATGCTATTTGATCAAGGATCACCACTATTCCTCTGGTCCGAGGCATACAGGACTGCAGTTTACATTCAGAACAGTTGTCCCCACACAGCTTTGGGGAGGAAGACACCAGAGGAATTCTTCACAGGCACTAGGCCAGATGTGAGTCGCATTCGCATATTCGGCAGTGTCTGCTATTGTCATGTTCATGTTGACAATAGGAAGAAGTTGGACCCTTCTGGAGAGAAGGGGTTACTTGTTGGTTACAACAAGATTTCGAAGGTATATAGAGTTTACATTCCTGCTCGCAGGAGGATCATTGTGAGCAGGGATGTCCAGTTCGATGAGGACAGGGCCTTGCAGAGACCTCTGGACTTACCAACAGAGCAGCAGCCAACACAGGAGTCGGGATTCAAGTTGGAGGAGCCCAATGTATAGGTACAGGTACAAACATAGAACACAGAATCTGGTGGTCAGAGGAAGTCAGGTGGACAGGATCCTAGAGTCATTGACTTGGAGGATAAGCTGCAGCAAGAGACGAATATCCAGCAGCCGCAGCAGGTTGACACTAGGCCAAGGCCTAAGTGTTTTAGGTCCACAATACAGGATTCCAGGCAAGTTGATCCTCCATAGAGATCTTTCAAACGAAGTGTACCACCAGAGAGGCTTAGTTATATGGAACTGATGACAGAGTTGATTAACTCTGAACCTTCCAGCTTCGGGGAGGCTGCACAACATGACGTGTGGCAGGAGGCTATGGTTGAGGAGTATGACTCCATTATGAAAAACCAGGTATGGGAGGTTGTGCCGAGGCCATAAGGGAAAAAGGTGGTGGGATCCAGATGGATCTACAAGGTGAAGCATGCTGCAGACGGAAGCGTGGAGAAGTACAAGGCGCGCTTCGTGGCAAAGAGGTTTTCATAGAAGGAGGGTATTGATTATGAGGAGACCTTCGCTCCTGTCGCCAGGTATTCTTCCATTCAAACCATTATCTCACTAGCAGCTAAGATGGGTTGGCAAGTCCATCAGATGGACGTCAAGACTGTCTTCCTCAACGGAGTGATAGAGGAGGAGGTGTATATTGAGCAGCCAGAGGGGTTTGAAGTGGATAACAGGGAGACGCATATTTGCAAACTGCATCGAGCTCTTTACAGGCTCAAGCAGGCTCCTCAAACATGGTACTTGAGGATTGACAGCTATCAACGGGAGATGGGACTTCAACGGAGTGAGGCTGACCACAACCTGTACTTCTTGATAGGTGAGGTGCCCCTCATACTGGTCTTATATGTGGATGATCTCTTTTTGACAAGAGATGAGAGGCCGATTGGAGACTGCAAGTCTAACCTTGCAGTGGAGTTTGAGATGAAAGACCTTGGGTTGATGCATTACTTTCTAGGCTTGGAGGTTTGGAAGAGAGATGGATGCTTCTTCATCGGACAGGGGAAGTATGTAGTTGAGATCTTGAAGAGATTCAGGATGGAGGACTGCAAGCCTATGGCCATACCCCTAGTTTCCAACTGGAGGAAGATTGATGCATCAGGATCAGACGGATTTGATCCTACCTTGTATCGTCATCTTATCGGGTCGCTTATGTATCTGGTCAACACTCGACCAGACATCAGCTTTGCAGTCAACTCTTTGAGTTAGTTCATGGTGGACCCTCGGAGAGTGCATTGGACGGCTGCGAAGCACATACTTCGCTACATCAGAGGTACAGTGGAGTATGGATTGGTTTATGAGCACAAGGGGAGTGTACAGTTAGCATGTTTCACATATGCTGACTAGGCAGGATGTGTAGAGGACCGGAAGAGTACTTCAAGATGTTATTTCAACATTGGATTAGGGGTTGTCTCTTAGTTCAGCAGGAAGCAGAAGTCAGTTGCATTGAGCTCGACAAAGGCTGAGTACATGGCAGCCAGCATGGCTGCTTGTGAGGGTATGTGGCTGGGGAAGTTACTTGCAGGGTTGTTCGAGTGTGAGCTAGAAGCTACAGTAGTTCACTGTGACAATCAGAGTGGCATCAGGCTATCTGAGAATCCAGTGTTCCATGACCGAAGCAAAGACATAGACATCAGATACCACTTCTTGAGAGATTGTGTTCAGAGGGGAACCATTCGGTTGGAGTACATACAGACAGATGAGCAGGTGGTAGACATTTTCACGAAGGCACTTTGCAGACAAAGTTTTGTGAAGTTCAGGGATAAGTTGGGGTTGCTACCGAATCCCTTCCTCGTTGAGAGGGAGTGTTAAACTAGCAACAACAAGAAAGGTCTTCTTGTATGTAGAAGACTTAAATTAGGAAACCAACTGTATTTAATTTACTTTTCCTAAGTTTACTTTGGAAAATAAATTAAAGTGATCTAAATTAACTTTAGTGAAACACTAGTTAAAGTGAAAGTGAAATTAGGGTTTTCGCTTTACCTAAAGTTATAAAAGAGAGATCAATTGGTGAAGAGGACACACACACTTGTATTCCGACAGAGACAGGATACAGACAAGGAGAGAAAGTGAGACAGAGGATTTAGCTGGGAAGACGAAGGAGCGAGCAGCAGGATCACCGAGCTTCATACAGCTGGGTCGTACACTCACACAGGAGGGTGTTGAGGTTTAGCTGGGATTTGCCCACTAATTCTGCCGGGTACTACATTCACCAGGTTTGGGTAAATTTGCAGTGATTGTAAATGTTCCATATTTTCTCATAATAAAATCTATATCTGACTACTGCACTCGTTTTCCCATTTTGGGTTTTTTCGGGGGTTTCCATACCCAAAATAATAGTGTCAATATTGTGATGTGATGTTGTGATTTATTTCTCAGTTTTATATTCCGCCGCATACTATAAAAGATATTCATGTGTGGTTATCAGTAGAGATTTTGCATCCACTGTTAGCCCTAGTTTGAATATTACAGGAAAATTTACAGCCTCCACTCCACACATAGATCTATTGAAATTCAAATAGATTGCGGCTCATGACTTGCAAGCGGCAACTTGATTTTTCTTTGAATTGATGATTTCCCTCTTCAGATACGTCCTCCGCAGATTGAAATGTGATATGTTTTCCTCACGGTACACTCTTCCCAGCTCAGCTTGGCTCCTTCACAAAGGCATCTATTCCATGTATTCACATGCCTTACTCATGGGTGCTCAAACAGTAAACTCGGCAATTAAACAGTGGCAGTGGCAGTGGCAGTGGCAGTGGCAGTGGCACGCACAACCTTCTGCAATGGTGTACAAACTAAACACAATAAAAAATCCGCTCAGCTACTCTCAGACATAGAAAATTCACACCCAACAATCATTCAAGCCAGAAATTTATAACCTATGTCTACAACAAAATTAATCTCACATCTCTCTCATATTACTAGCCTTCCCATGGGGGAATTAAGCCAGAACCTCCTCTGATAACAACATAGAAATTTTGAGAGTAGCCATAGTATACAAAACTGATTTTGATTTCACACAACACAATCTGGATACAATGCGTACATAGATATATAGTTGGAGTCAAATCCAACTAATCCCAAACATGGATAGGAATGTTGAGAGAATATCTCAACAATCTCTAAAATCTCAAACCAATTCCAAATTTAGCATACAGCATTAATGGAAGCATTATCTATAACAAAAGGGACCGCTGTAATTTTGGGTAAGCAGAATCCACTGTTTCCCAACCCCCTGTGCCCCTCCACAACCCAAAAAAAATCAGGCTTGTTAACATGGAGACTCAAGTTCAAAACCCCTAGTGTGTGGATGCAGATAAGGCTAGATGCAAGTCCTGGGTGGGTATTTTAGCCAAAGGGACTGCTGAAAGTTTCTATAAGCAGAAATCCTTTGCGGCAGCCACCCCCAACACACGATCAAAAATAATACTAGTACATTATAAACTGTAATAATAATGGTGTCCATGATGGGAATAATACGTTATACATTATAAACTGTTCAAACATTAACACAGTAAACTCAGCATACCTGTATGGCACTGAACATTGCCATCCTTACAGACACCTCTTCTTCTTTGCCTCTACACATTTATCCTCACATATGCAAGTTATTCTCAGACCTAGAAAAAGACTGAAGGTTTGGAAGGTGAATAAAGTAGGAAGGTACTAGATGCACAAATCTGTATGCCTTTTGAGCCAAGTTGCACTGAAACGGATACGGATACCACAAATTTTGAAAAATGTGGGATACGATACGGCAAGGAAATGGCAGCAGACTTGTATATATATATATGTAAGGCCATGATACATACATACTTTAGACTACCATTCATCAATTAGATTTTAACGTAGTTGTTTCATTTATAACAATTAAAATCAACAAACTCAAATATTGTCTTAAACAATATTCTTCTATCTCAAGTGCCATAGATAAGTCACCTGCTGGCAAGCATTTAAACAGGAACATGTCAACTACTTCTAAACATCGATTTCAAACCCTAAAATTACTTGATGGATGTATCCAAATGTTACCATCTAACAAATATTACGTTTTTTGCACCTCTAGAAAAGTGTTAAAATTTGTGATTAAACACAATTTTTTATGTAAGACAGACTCAACTATGTTGTATTTAGGTTGGTCCACTCACTGATGAGACAATCAACTAGGCAAGTGAGAGTCAATTGACCAACAAACTGGTTCCAAAAGTGACTAACTGACTATGTTTTGAGGTTCAATTTAGGGTTATGGTTTTATAGTTTTCCTTTGGGGTTATTTATTTGTTTATTTTCATGTCAAAAAATCAATATTTCTAGTCAAAAACTTACCCTGTAGCAGCTGAAACGTTTCAGAAAAGCAGGAAACTACCGGAAACGTTTAAGGAAATGGTTGGAAACTTTGGAAACGTTTCAAGAAACAGTTGGAAACGGAATGGAAACGTTTCTAATTTTTAGATACGGCTTGGAAACGTTTCAGTGGTGTTTCCAAACCGTATCCCCTCCGTTTAAGTTTCTGAAACGGGGAATGAAGTTTCCCCTCCCCTTCCTAGAAGTTTCCGGTAACTAAGTTAAATTACTACAGAATGGCTCTAGACATTAAAACGACTTTCTTGGTCTAAAATTTTGAGAGTTTAAAGACTCTGTTTGAAATATAAATTGTTTCAAAGGGCCGAACTTTCGGACCTGTGCGTGAATTATGGTAAAGACTGTTTTGTTTAAAGGGTTTTTCTTAGGCACAGGGTAAGAATATTTGTTATAAGCTTTTATGCTCTATCTTGAACTTAAAGTGGAAATTGCTATGGTTGTAACTAAAAGAAACCATATTAGCAATTAAATAATTTAATTTTTGTCTATATATACGGTACTGGATATAGTTAACCTAGGTCCTGGTTTCTTTTATTTAGCAGTTCAGATAATTAGATTATCATATTTATTGGGTTAACAAGGTAGAGGGAGAATTTATCTGCATTTTCAATAGCTTCTGAAATGAAAATAAAAGGGTTAAGTTAACAGCTTAGGGTTTTAAAACCAAACAGTTTATATCTTGTATTAATAATAGAGTTTGTTTGATTATTACTGCTTGTTTACTATTTAATCTGTTCTAGATAATTATAATAGTAAATAGTACTTGTATTCTTTACTAGTGTTAATAACTTAATTGTTTTACCGTAATATTTAGTTTATTATAGTACTCATAAAACTCTGTCTGTAAAACCACAGTTTTACTATACCAAGTTGTCTAAAGTGTTTTGTAGGGGCTTTATAAATATTATGTATATGTTTAAGTCCCGAAAAAGGAAATTATTAATGTCTTATGTTATACACAGTTTTAAAGCCGTGTTTCAAAAGATTACTTTATAAATTCTGTGTATTATTTTTAGAGCAATATATATAGAGAGAGAAGGATTCTAAAAATAAAAGGATTATTATCATTCCTGGTTTAATCTATCAGTAAAAGTTTTTCTAAGTAAAGCAGATTCAAACACATCTTATCCCTATATAATCATTCATTTAAATCAACCTTTTGTACTAGAGTACTTCATCAATTGATGAGTGGAAAAATACAGAAAGGTATTTTTAAATCATCATTTCCACCATTACTAGTTCTAAGATCATTTACTATGTTAACAAATACAGGTAATATTCTGAACAAGATGCAGGATTAACAGTTTAATTGCAGCTACAAGTTATTAAGGAATAATAGTAAACTAATCTTAACTACTTCATTTTAGTACTTGCATAAAATAAATTAACACATTGGAAACTGATAACTTGTAGAGGAGACAAACAGCCCAAGGAGCCCGTTCCACCCAACCTTTTCTTGAAGAAAGCTCACTGCTTGTCTTAGGACCCTCGAGCCTGTCCACTGAACCACTAGGTTGAAAGCACTGTATAGTAAGATGGGATTGAATACCCCTGCAACTCCACATAAGTACTTAACAACAGTACTTTTGTACTCGGTAGTAAAGAACTCAGCTAAAAGCTGTACTAGCTCTGAAAACAGTCTTAAACACTCACACCACTTCTGCTTTTCCCCTCATCGAATCTCTTATGCACCCATTTCCATTTCAGAAATTTCACAAGGTAATCATTGAGCAACCTCTTGCTGAAATTCGGGGTAGATATATGCATGCCTAGGTCTTTTGGTCAGTTCTTTACTTAATGAGCCACCTGCTCTGTTCCACTTTCTTGAGGAACACGGCCACAAAATTAAGGAAGTTGCTCCCTGCAACAGTTAGAAGTGGTTGAGGATGCTACCATGTGTCAATTTGCTCTCACCCCAGTCTATTCCACCTAGTGGGCCAGTGGACACTCATTTAACAGCCTCCTTAGGCCATTTGTCTCTTCTTTTACTTATTAATAATAAAATATTCAACATAATTAATTATAGTCATCCTTGACCGCACATGGTCAATAGTCAATAAAATAAAATATATTGTCTTCTTTAACATAAAATGTTATTGCAATTGGGGTACGTGACAAGATGTCAGCAACTCTAGTACTGTAGAGGCCGAGTATATGGCTGCTAGTTCAGCAGCCTGAGAAGCAGTTTAGCTTCGTAAACTTCTTGCAGGATTGTTTGGCCAGATTTCAGAGCCAACCGTGATTCACAGTGATAACTAGAGTTGTGTGCAGATGTCAGTGAACCTTGTTTTCACGACAAGTCGAAGCACATAGAAATTCGATATCACTTCATACGTGGTATGGTGCAAAAAGGTGCGGTTGAGCTACAGTATATTCCGACAAATGACCAGACTGCACATGTTCTCACCAAGCCTCTTCCCAGGGTGACGTTTGAATACTTTCGCGGAAGACTTGGAGTAGTAGAGAATGCATCCCTCCTTGAGAGGGAAAGATGACTGAGAGACATTTACCATACTTTTTCCCAGGTACCTCTGCTCGTCCAAGTTCTCAGCCAGGTATGGGAGTACCCTATCGACAGATGAGACAGACAAGTAGTAGATGGTCGGGTTCACACAGGTGCCTCTGCTCAGCCAGGTATGGGAGAAATCCCATCGGCAGATGAGTCAGACATGTAGTAGATGGCCGTGTGATTGCACAGGTACCTCTACTTGTTCAAGTTCTCAGCCAGGTATGGGAGTACCCCAACAACAGATGAGACGAACAGGCAGTAGATGGTCGTGCACATTTACTCGTTCAGATTCTCAGCCAGGTATGGGAGTACCCCATCGGCAGATGAGACGAACATGTAGTATATGGTCATACACATTTGCTCGTCCAAGATTCTCAAGCCAGGTATGGAAGTTTCTCATCGACACTAAAGATGGACATGTAGCAGAAGATTTTTTCTCAGACATCCTGATAGAACTGATTCATGAAGACACCTCTCGAAGGACAGAGATCGTGCAGACAACCTTCAGTATGTATAGAGATGATGGAGATAATATAGATGTACAGATGAAACCCAGATGATCGTGATGTTGATGAAGACCGAAGAATACCTTCCTTGTTGAGAGGGAGTGTTGGAGTTTGTGCAACTTCGGAAGACATTCTTCACTTGTACCTCCTACGGGAGTTTGAACTTGTTGTAATTCATCATACAAACCCTAGAAAGAACAATGTAAACGTTGGAGTGAAAAGCCAACGATAAAAAGAAATAAAAATAAAATTATAAAAAGGTATTTTATTGCTCCCCCAAGAGAAGTCAGTCCTAGTTAATTTTCTTAGTGGAAAATCAGTATAAATAGGAGGCGCCCCTCCTCATTATAACACACAGTCACCTAAGAGAAGTTCACATTTTTTTGGGAGAGAGAAGTTCACACCTACTGAAGGAGAAGACTGTTTTGGGGTTTCTATCTTTGGAAGATACTTCCATCTTTTCTCTTTCTTCATTGTACATAGTTCTCAGAATTATTATCTATAGACGAAGGTTGCTGGGTTTTTTTCTCCCATTTGGGTTTCCCAGGATAAAAATACTCGTGTTATTGTTCTGGGCTTTGTCTATCTCTAAGTTGCACTGAAACGGATAGGGGAACGGATACAGATACAGGGAGGGAAACGAATACCACAAATTTTGAAAAATATGGGATACGATACGGTAAGGAAACGGCAACAGACTTATATATATATATATATATCAAAAAGGCCATGAGACATACATACTTTAGACTGCCATTCATCAATTAGATTTAAAGGTAGCTGTTTCATTTATAACAATTAAAATCAACAAACTCAAATATTGTCTTAAACAATATTCTTCTATCTCAAGTGCCATAGATAAGTCACCCGCTGGCAAGCATTTAAACAGGAACATGTCAACTACTTCTAAACATTGATTTCAAACCCTAAAATTACTTGATGGACGTATCCAAATGTTACCATCTAACAAATATTACGTTGTTTACACCTCTAGAAAAGTGTTAAAATTTGTGATTAAACACAATTTTTTATGTAAGACAGACTCAACTATGTTGTATTTAGGTTGGTCCACTCACTGACGAGACAATCAACTAGGCAAGTGAGAGTCAATTGACCAACCGATTAGTTCCAAAAGTGACTAACTGACTGGCTCTTAAAGGGCCTTGTTGCCCACCTATTTCGACTAGGTGGCAACTCCATGTACATGAAGATGTACATAATTGTACAAATTGTACCTTGGAAAAATCTGAGGATTTTTCACTTCTGCAGGGCAATTGCCCCTTTGTAAAACGAAATGTCCGCTCCCCTGCGTGGGAAAATTAATGTAATTATATGTGCTAGTCTGGGTCATATGATATGAATGCCACACCATGGAACCGGTTGTTAGGGAAGTCCCCTCATCGAGTGTTTTTTCCCTTTCCAATTAATCTTGTTGAGTAAACGATTTTAATTGGTTTGGTTTTTCACTCAAAATCCTCCAAAGTGGTGACGGGCGTTCTACCAGTCAAGTCCATGAGGTGGCTAAGGGGTCAAAATGATATTCATGACTATGCTAGACATTTGTATAGAGTCTTGCGGAGTTTTGTTATGTTGTTGTGTTTTATTAAATTTTTCTAGTTAATTAACTTCACCCCTTGGTGGTTAATTAACTCAGTTTTGATGTAATAATGTAATTGCTCAAGCACTGGCATTTTGTATTAGGGGCTATGAATGCAAGGTAAATTGCTATGAAACCCCCTAAGCCACTGCTTCGAGTCCCATGTCATTCTGAAAAAATTAAAAAAAAATATTAAAAAATATATATATATATAAGATTAAAACTTGAAAATAAAATTAAAAGATTAAATAAAAGATAAAAATAAATAAATAAATAAATGATAAAAGATAAAAAATAAAAGAATAAAAATATAAAATAAAGGATAAAAAGTAAAAGAATAAAAATAAAAAATAAAAAATAAAAGATTAAAGCTTGAAAATAAAAGATTAAAAGATAAAAATAAAAAGTAAAAGATAAAAATTAAAGATAAAATTAAAAATAATAAAATTGAGTCAAAGGAGGCCCCACTTGGTCAAAACCCTAGATCTAAGGGTGTAGATTGATTAAGACATGGATCAAGCACCTAAGCCATGGATTGAAAAGTAATCTAAGGGTGTAGAATGATTGAGGAGGATGCAAAGTCAAATACCTAGATCTAGTGGTGGAGATCTAATCTAGATCTAGATCTAATCTTGGCCATTGATCTTCAAGGGGTTGGGGTCTTTCTCAACTATATAATGGGGGTCTCACTCCCTCATTTCACATCTTCTCCCATGCTATTATTATGCTGCCGGAATCTTTCCCTACTCTCTTCTCATATTCTCAAGCATTTGGCCCAAGCCTCTTGCCATTTTTTTGTATTGAATCTTGCCCTAGTTGGGCCATAATAGAAGAATACTTTGGAGGAAATTTGTGCCGTCACTCTACATCTCATGCATTCTTGTGGTGAGGTAACTTGTATTGTATTTTTATTTGCATTTGTACTAGCTTAGATAGCTCTCCACAAAGTATTTTGTGGAGGGATCTTAAGTAGAAGTATTTCTACTTCCATTTGTGAGTTTTTTCAATAAGATTTATCAAAGTATTTTGGTAGGTTTATTGGGTACTCACCTCTTTGCTTACATTTGCAGCTCTCTCAAGTTTATTTACAGGTTTTCCAAGCTAAGAAGGGCTCCTCCAAGTGTTCATTTTTCCGAAATTTCAATTCGGCCATTTTCTGTTTTTCTTCATAAAACTGGGTTTTATTCACTGTATAGTGAATATAACCCTTGTTTTAGAGCCCCCATCCATATTATATTAGTATAGACTTTTATTTCTGCTGTTTATATGCTGTTTTCAGCCCCAAAACTTTCATTTTTAACTGCTGAAATTTCATATTTTTAAAATTTTAAAGTTCAGATTTTTCTGTAAAATTTCTGGGTTTTACACTAATTATTTCTAACTTTCTGTTTTAGTTTTTTGCAGTAATTTCCAGCAAGTAAAGTTGCTGGTTTTTTGCAGGTTTTTGCATAGAAAGAGGGGGTTATGCTGCCCTAAATTTGCCAGAAAAAACCCAGCTAAAATTTTGTCCAAAAGAGGCCCTAAACTACACTTCTTCTCTCTCTTCTATTACATTGTAAACCCCAAATGAGAAGTTCTCTTTGGGGTATTTCTCTGCTGTAAATTTGTATAAGTAGTTGCTTAGAGTTAGTTTATTATTTGCAGTTTACCCACCTATTTCTGTGACAGACCACCATCTCTGTTACAGAGATTGTTGTGTGGTTAGGATAATCAGTTTTATTTCTGTTTACCCACCTATCTCTGTTACAGACCACCATCTCTGTAACAGAGATTGTTGTGAGGTTAGCTTAAGCATTTTGTTTTATTTCTGTTTACCCACCTATCTCTGTGACGGACCACCATCTCTGTCACAGAGATTGCTGTGCGGTTAGGCATTGTTTTAGTTAGTTGTACTTTCCTTTTCAAGTTTTATTTTTCTGTTAAAAGGGGTAATCATACAACCCATCTATCCTGTGTATCCTCTATCCACTTGTCATCTCCCTTTAGGGACTTCAAGTTGGATATGAAAAGCAGGAGAAGTGGCGGCTTAGTTAATTAAAACAACATTCTTTTTCCTGCTACAAATCAAACACATTTTATTTTTCAAGTCCAAGATCAAGTACCAGCACCTCCCATAAGGGATACCGCTTGGTTGATCTTGTTGACAGCTTAAAATTTACCTTGCATGTTAACCACCAAGACTTAAAATTTACCAACAACAACTTCACTATTTCCTGCTCCTCTACTCGGTTATCACTCTTAGGAGTACTCGCGAGATACGACCGGGGATAGAGAAGTCCTAGTCTAATAGGCATCCATCTTGCTATTTTTCCTGTCAACTAAAAACAGTGACCTCAGGAAGCTAGAAGGGGTAGTAGACCGAGGGGGGTCTCTAGGCGTTTTACGTCCTCCTTGTTGAGCACCGGGGCATTGGGGTTTGACCTGTGAGCTACGGGTGGGCTTTGCTCCCACTTTGTTGAGCGCAACAGCATTCCCTCTTTGACTGGAAAAGTACTAGATCGGGGTAGTCACACCACCGGTTCGAAAACTAAACTTTCAAGAAGAAAAACTTTAATAAAATTTATTAAAATAAACCAAGAGACATTGCAAAACGTCCTACAAACACAGGTCATTACCTTTTATCTTTGCCTTGCTGTTCAAGGTTTTTATTGCAAGCTCTTCATTTTTCAGTTACAAGCATTTCATTTCAGTGTCGCAAACTCTTGTGGTGGCATCTTTAATTCATTGTTTAGTAATCTGTAGATCTTGTGTGACACATTTTTTTGGGTAATAGCTTCCATTTATTTAATCTGTTTATAACATTCGATACAATTGTGGATAATCATTCTTAATTCTTTGTAAGTTTGTAACTCGTAATCTTTCGACTCCATTTGTTAATAGGCACTGGTCTTCATTTATCTCAAGGTCTGCTTATCATTAAAATAAAATCTTTGCATTTGCATGCTGCTTGTCATTTCTTAGATAGTGTAAACCTTAGCTTCACACACTAATAAGATCCCTTTAATTTGTAATCAAATTAATAAATCTGGAACTTAGTATTCCGTAGGGACTACCCCCCTGGGCTT
>LPNX011087007.1:310169-333351 GCA_001517045.1 Pseudotsuga menziesii | reverse complement strand
ATTTTTAGATACGGCTTGGAAACATTTCGGTGACGTTTCCAAGCCATATCCCCTCCGTTTAAGTTTTCGAAACGGGGAATGAAGTTTCCCCGCCCCTTCCTAGAAGTTTCTGGTAACTTAGGTCTATCTTTTAGTGATCCTATTGATAAATGCAATTAATATATACTGCTATAATCTTAAGAAAATCTAACAGATAACTGCTAGGAGCTTATCTGACTTTGTCCTACACCAAGTACCCTAGATATCTACTAGGGTTATGCATTGCTTGGTCCCAAACCAAGTACCCTAGATATCTACTAGGGTTATGCATTGCTTAGTCCTAGACCAAGAATCTCTCTAGTGTAACTGACCAAGAGGCCTAGTGATCAACTAGGGGCTTTTGCCATGGCCCTGTATTGCTTGGTCCTAGACCAAGATCACTAAATAACTGCTAGGGATCTTAGATACCTGTTAGGGGCTTAAACTGCTTGTTTAATTGACCAGGAACCATAGTTAACTAACTAGGGTGCCATCCTCCCAAAGAATGGCTCTCATGGCTGCATTATCTTTAACAAATGTATCACTATAGTTCTTGGCATATAGAATTAACAAAATTGGTCACACACTTTGACAAGAATAGGAATCAAATGAAATTCTAATCTTACTAGTCATCACCCAACGGCGCCCCAACCTAACGTATCCTTGCGAGATATGGTATACAAGGCTTATCTTAGTAGTTCACACTTAATTATCATGGGCGGATCACTAGAATGACTAATTAACATAATCCATTACAACATATAAACTAACTACTTAAAAGAATGCTACTGTAAAAAAATGTTGTTGATAACAAATGAATCTACAGTGATTAGGATCAGTCTTGTAGCACCACAGAGTGGGCCCTTACTCTGCAATGTGTTGGACGATCTCCCAATTAACAACACAGAAATAACATCAATAATTTAGTAACACTAGATTGTATTCTAAAAAGTAAAATTGTCACAGACCTTTTTAGGTCCTTAGTCCATTTATTTATACCAAGAAATGCATTGTGATTGCCCCATTTTAGGAAAAAAATAAACGTTTTCAAAATGTGAGACACATGTCTCTTGTAAACAACAACCAAATGTTTTAGTTGTGACAACAAACACTATGATGCATTTTCCAAAGCTGACACTTGTCATACTGCTGTTTGTTGCCTAGCTCATGCTTCTCAGTTGCTCCCGTGGTGCTCTTAAATCTGCTAGTGGTCTTGACTCTTAACAAAATTTAATAGCAGCAAAATAGCTTTCACTCGGGCCATTGAATGTCGATGTTGACGAGAATTCCGTCAACACTTTGTTCAAATACTTCAAGTAAATAAATCATGCTTCGAGATACTGTGTAAGACAAGCTACAGTCCCAAAACACATAATCATGCATTCTCATTCCCTTTCTTTAAGAAAAATCATTTACGTAACATAAAATCAATCATGAGCATACAATGTCATGGGAGAGATGAATAGAGCAAAATAAGATAAATTTAAGCGAGGAAATGTTTGGATGAGATAACAAAAGGATTAAGGTGATGGCGTTTTAGATGGGCAAAAAGGGAATAATTACTATGCTCATCATCCCCCAACTCAGCTTTTTGCACGTCCCTGTGCAATTAATCAGAATCAGAATTTACAAAATCAGACGACAGACTGGGTACATGTACTTCTCTTAAGTTGTATAAGACTAATTGGGTGTATGCTTTCGTGGCATGGAAACCTTCTAATAGCTCTATTAGATGCCATCACTTTCTTGCTCTATGCTTGTCCAAGGTGTTGATTTTTTTGAGCAGCATCGAGAGCTATTCTCTTAGGAGAATGGGGACACCTGGTCCGGGACCACAGTGTGCACTGTGGACTCCACCTAGATTTGAGTGGTCATTCTGTTGAATGATGATATCTGGTCTGGGACCACGATATGGACCTAGTCCAACACTGGGGGGACTCAACCTTGAGTTGAGTGACCATTCTGTTGAATGGTGACATCTGGTTTGGGACCAGGATGTGGAACCAATCTAGCACTGGTAGACAACCTAGATCTGAGTAGCCATTTTTTTGAATGGAGGCACCTGGTCAATTACTAGGAATTCACCTAGTCTAGGACTAGGGACTCAGCCCAGGGCCGAGGGCCATTCTTCGGGAGAATGGAGGCGCTTGGTCTGTTACCAAGTATTTGACCCAGTGTCAAATTATGCATCCTATGGCTGACGCACATGGTCTGTTACCAGGAAGACACTATAAGCCCTAAACCGGGTCTAGGCATGTGTGACACTCTGACCCTCGATTAGTGGGCTTTGCGATCTTCTCCAAGGCTTAGCTACCCTTGGTTAAGACACCTTAGTACTCGATCTTGGTGTCACACAGAGTGTGAGAGAAAAGCATTAGTAATTCTCTCTGTTTATGATGATGTACTTTGAGTGGTAATGAAAGACCACCTTGACCACTTGTATTGACCACAAGGCACTTGAAGAAATGTAATTGTGGATCTGTGGTACAAACTTAGTTAGAGTTTAAGAATTTTGGAAAAACTCAGTCATCTCATTTACGAGATGAATTACTAATGCTTTTGGGGTTTTTGTCCTTTAAAGGTTTCCCCAGTGAAAATTCCTGTGTTCAATGTGTTGATGTATTGATGTTGTTTACTGCACTTGTCATTTGTTTATGTTTGTCTGCAAATTTTAAAAGTATTCATGCTAATGCTAGAAATTCAACATGGTAGCAGAGCTTAGCATGTGAAGACACAGTAAAGGGAGATTGTTGTTGTCTTCCTAGACCTTGGGATAAGTTTTGTAGAATTAACATTTGACTAAGTGGCAGAGATGGCCGTCAATATCTTCAGACCGGAAGAGAAGCTACAAGGTTCAACTAACAACAAATCCTGGAAGGCTAGGTTGACAACTATTCTAGAAGAAAATGACTTGGATGACATTGTGTTTAATGTCACTAAAGAGCCAACATCTAATGCTGGCAAACTTGCTTACCAAGAAGAAGTAGGCTGAGGCTAGAATGATCATTTATGATTCTGTCAAAGAGACGGTGATGCCCAACATCACAGCATTGAAGACTGCCAAAGAATGCTTTGACACCTTGGCCAACTTGTATGAGAAGAAGGCTCCCAGTCAGAAGAGAGTCTTGAAGAAAAGGCTACGAACTTTGAAGTTGAACAAGGATGAAGGGGTTGGTTCCTTCTTCATGAAGATTGCACAGGTAAGGGATCAACTCATTGCTATTGGTATTGCTGTTGATGACGATGACCTTGTGCAGATTGTGGTTGATGGTCTCCCAAGCTCTTGGGAAACATTTATGGCATCTGTCAGTGGACGTGAGAATTAGATAAGCTTCGAAAGACTTTGGCATGATTGCATAGAAGAAGAGGGAAGGACTTCAGGCAAGGCAACCAAGGAAGGTAACCTTCTCTTAGCAAAAGAAGCCCTTCTCTTAGCAAAAGAAGGGAAAGGAATCTCAAGGTAAGTTCTCTGATATGTCAAAAGTGGAATGCTATAATTGCCACAAGTTTGGACATTTTGCCAAGGATTGCAGGAAAACCAAGAAGAAATCCAAAAGAAGATTTCAAGCCTCTACTGCAGAAGCAAAAGAAGAACTGAAGAAGAAGAAGAAAACCAAGGCTAATAAAGAAGAAGAACCTAGAAGAGAGTACTACCTGATTTCTGCTCTCTCTGGTTCTATCACAGACAGTGCTACCTCTTGGTTGGTGGATAGTGGTGCCTCCAGGCACATGACAAGTAACCGTGAAGCTCTCACTAGTTACAGAAAGAAGAAGTTCACCACACAGGTGGAACTTGGAGATGACTTCACCTACAAGATTGAAGGAGTTGGCTCGACTTCACTTCAACTTGACTCAGGTATGGTTCTTCATATTGATGATGTCTTATATGTTCCTGGTTTAAAGAAGAATCTTCTGTCTGTTGCTAGCTTAGAGGACAAAGGCTACAGAGTCCTCTTCATGGACAAGAAAGTCCTTCTATGGGCAAAGGATGAAGATCTAAGCTCAATAGTACAGATTGGGGTTCGAGAGGGAGGCCTTTACAAGGCTTCCAAGGATTCCACTGATGCTTTGCTACATCATACAGTGGATCCATGTGAGCTGTGGCATAGGAGGTTTGGACACCTTCACTACACAACTCTCCCAAGCTTGTAGAAGATGGTCACATGTATGCCAGAGGTATCGTCAAAACATGATGGAATCTGCAAAGGATTTTCTCTAGGTAAGAACACTAAGAAGTCCTTTTCCAGAAGCAAGAATAGATCTAAAGGAATTTTGGATTTGATTCATTCTGACATTTGTGGGCCTATGTCTTCACCCTCTTTGAGTGGGTTTTTATATTATGTCTTGTTCATTGATGATCACTCTCGGAAGTCATAGATTTACTTCCTCAAGGCCAAGAGTGAAACTTTTGACAGGTTCAAAGAGTTCAAGGCATTGATTGAAAATCAGACTGGCAGACACATCCGTATCTTGAGATCAGATAATGGAGGTGAGTATGAATCTAATGAGTTTGATGATTTTTGTTGAGAAGTAGGAATCAAGAAAGAGCTGACAATACCATACAACCCTTAGCAGAATGGGTTGCAGAAAGGAAGAATAGAACGATCTATGAAGCTGCTAAAGCGATGCTTACCGATCTGGATCATCCTTTATCTTTGTGGGCAGAAGCTGCAGGTACTGCTATGTACATCCAGAGCAAAAGCCCTCATGCTATCTTGGGGGAGAAGACTCCAAAAGAAGTCTTCACCAAGAAGAAACCTGCAGTTGATCGCATGAGGATATTTGGCACTCCGGTGTACATTCATGTGCCAAAGGAAAAAAGGGCCAAGCTAGATCCCTTCGGTAAGAAAGGTATCTTTGTCGGATATAGTGATTCTTCGAAGGCCTATCGTATCTATGTACTTGGACCAAGGTACATTGAAGTCAATAGAGATGTGATCTTCCATGAGGAAGCTGTGTTTCGTAAAACACTAGAGCTTTCAAAGGAAGATGAAGTACCTCCCCTTGAGTTTCCAGATTCAGAAATTCAGAGGGAGGAAGAGGAATTTGAGGATCAAATTCTAGATGCACCCGAGGACACTGAAAGTCCACTAGAAGAACTGCTTGAAGTACCTCCTTCCAAAGGAGACCTGCTTGGTACCGAGAAAAGGTACAAGAAGGCGAGAAGCATAAAGCTCCTCCTGGGACTTTCAGAGAAAGCATAAGACCACATAAGTACTCCGGTCTTATGAGCCAGCTTATCAGTGCAGAACCTTCCTCATACGAAGAACCAGCAAGTCAACGGGTATGGGTTGATGCTATGATTGAAGTTACATCAGATGGATGTAAAGACAACCTTCCCCAATGGCAAGATTGAGGAGGAAGTCTATATTTAACAACCTGAAGGCTTTGTGACTCATGGGAAGAAGACCCATGTGTGTAAACTGAAGAAAGCCTTTTATGGACTAAAACAAGGTCTGAGAGTTTGGTATGCGAGGATGGATGGATTTCTTTACAATTTGGGGTTTTCCAAAAGTATAGCTGATTCTAACTTGCACTTTAAGGTTGTTCATAATCATGTCTTGATACTTGTTCTATATGTAGATGACTTGTTTCTCACAGGTGATGAACAATTGATAAAACAGTGTAAGAGGGAGCTTCTTACCTCTGAATTCGAGATGAAGGATCTCAGGTTGATGCATTATTTCCTTGGCTTAGAGGTCTGGCAAAAGCCAGGGGAGATCTTCCTGACACAAGGAAAGTATGCAGTGGACATCTTGCAGAGATTTGGGATGCAGGACTGCAAGTCCATGAGCGTACTTATGACTACCAACTTGACAAAGTTGCGTGACTCAGCTATCAGTTCACAGAGTGTGGACTCTACTTTGTACAGAGTCCAGACAGCTTATTGGATCCTTGATGTATCTTGTGCATACGAGATTGAACATCTGTTACATAGTGAATGCTCTGAGTCAATTCATGTCCGATCCGAAGCACATACACTTGGTAGCTGCCAAACACGTACTCAGATATGTGTGAGGTACTATCACTTATGGGCTCAGGTATACTTCTAGCAATGGAGTATTATTTTCTGGATATGCAGATTCAGATTGGGTTGGCAGTGCAGTAGACCGGAAAAGTACCTCTGGTTACCGCTTTAGTATGGGATCAACAATGATCTCTTGGTCCAGTAGGAAACAGGGTTCCATAGCTCAGAGTACAGCTGAGGCAGAGTATATTGCTGCAAGTGATGCCTGCAAGGAAGCAGTTTGGGTCAAAAAACTTCTATCTGATCTATTCGGGGGAAAGCTTGAATCAACGATCATCCATTGCGATAATCAGAGTTGCATAAAGCTTTCGGAGAATCCAGTGTTTCATGATAGATCGAAACACATTGAAATGAGGTATCATTTCATTAGATACCTAGTGCAGAGAGGTGCTCTGAAGTTGTAGTACATTTGTACGAATGAACAGATCGCAGATATCTTGACCAAGCCTCTGACAACATCAAAGTTCGTATACTTTCATGACAAGCTTGGCATGGTAGAGAATGCCTCTCTCGCTGAGAGAGAGTGTTGATTTTTTTGAGTAGCATCGAGAGCCATTCTCTTCGGAGAATGGGGACACCTGGTCTGGGACCATGGTGTGGACTAAACCTAGAGTTGAGTGATCATTCTGTTGGATGATGATATCTAGTCTGAGACCACGATATGGACCCAGTCCAACACTAGGGGCACTCAACGTTGAGTTGAGTGACCATTCTATTGAATGGCGACATCAGGTCCGAGACCAGGATGTGGAACCAGTCTAGCACTGGTAGACTTAGCCTAGATCTGGGTAGCCATTTTTTTGAATGAAGGCACCTGGTCAGTTACCAGGAATTCACTTAGTCTGGGACTAGGGACTTAGCCCGTGGCTGAGGGCCATTCTCCGGGAGAATGGAGGCGCTTGGTCTGTTACCAAGTATTTGACCTATTGTCAAATTATGTAGCCTATGGCTGAGGCACCTGGTCTGTTACCAGGAAGACACTATAATCCCTAGACTGGGTCTAGGCATGTGTGATACTCTGACCCTCGATTAGTGTGCTTTGCGATCTTCTCCAAGGCTTAGCTACCCTTGGTTAAGATACCGTAGTACTCAATCTTGGTGTCACACAGGGTGTGAGATAAAAGCATTAGTAATTTTCTCTGTTTATGATGATGTACTTTGAGTGGTGATGAAAGACTACCTTGACCACGGGGCACTTGAAGAAATGTAATTGTGGATCTGTGGTACAAACTCAGTTAGAGTTTGAGAATTTTGGAAAAACTCAGTCATCTCATTTACGAGATGAATTACTAATGCTTTTGGGGTTTTTGTCCTTCAAAGGTTTCCCCAGTGAAAAATCATGTGTTCAATGTGTTGATGTATTAATGTTGTTTACTGCACTTGTCATTTGTTTATGTTAGTTTGCAAATTTTAAAAGTATTCATGCTAATGCTAAAAATTCAATGCAAGGAACCTCCCTCTCTCCAATTTGGAATAGGATGAAGTATGAGTGGGTATTTGAACTTGAGACCTATCCATTGAAGACCCGACTCCCTCAAGGAGTTGACATACAACCTGCTACAAAAGAGTGAAGCATGAAGATTCGACAGAGAGTGTGGCTCCCTTGATTTTAGTTTGTCATTTAAGTTATTCCATCTTGCCTTGCAACTTTCAATGGCTTCCTTTTCAAAGGTATTATAGAAATCTATGAGTTTTGTTATTGCCTCAATTTGCACTTTGTTCATAATTGCTTTAATTCGAGGGTGTCCCATCCTTTTAAAATGTTCCTTGTGAGTATCAACCACCGAGTTGGTTTTTGCCCTTACCCATAGTGGGGCATTTAATTCGTCTTGAATATATGCATCCTTCTCATGGGCTTTTTTGATTTGATTTTGCAATGAGGTTCAAAAGGCTCTCAAATTAACATCCTCGACAAAATGATTGGGGTTCCATGTTGAACTCTTTAGCATTAAATAATTGTGCAAATAGAATTCACATACCAAATTTCTTCTTTCAGGAACGCTGGAAAAATAGATCCCACATAAGGCTTTTCTAGTTTCCTTTTGATCGAAAGGCAGGTCAAACACAACCCTTTCCAGCTATAATTATATCTGTTGTTCCCTTAAGTACAACGTATAGACTGGTGAAGGTGGTCTACAGGTTATCAAGTCAGATGTTAACTCCTCTGCCCTTGATATATTTTGCTTGAGATGTTGGATTTTTTTATTTTACTCAAGTAATTCCTCTTCATGATTTTTTTGTGCTTCTACCAACTTTTTCTACAACATCTCATTTTCCTTTGTTAATTCCCACATGGTGTCCCATTGTTCACTACAGTATTGAAAAAGAAAGGAAGAAATTCTTCCTTTTTCTTGTTTTAACTCTTTCTGATGCTAAGCTGGAGAGAGAGATATTTATCTTTATGAAAATAAACTATCCTTTTCCATTTGTCACTTTCAGTGGACAGTTCTTTTATCCTCTTTGTAAGCTTATCAATTTTTGAAATTGACTTAGAGGGAAGTGGTAATTCAATTGATACCTGACATGCTGTGTCCTTTGTGTTGATGGAAATAGTTGATACCTGACAAGCTGCATCCTTTGTGTCGATGAGAGTAGTCGATTGTTGGGTGGATTGTGTGTAGATTGGGTGGTTGGGAAGAAGGAACGTTATCCTCCCCACCCAAGTTCAAATCTTGGGGATTAACTTTTATAAAAAAGAAATATTAAGCCTTGGGATTCACCCTTATAATATATTTTCTTAAAATACAATTGATCCTTCACTCTATAATTTAATTCTTTTTCCCTTGTCATAAAACCCATTTTTATTAATGTAATGGTTTAAAAAAAAACAAGTGTGGTTTCATAATACAATGGGTTGTTTTTTGTTTTTTTTCTCCCTTTTCTTCTTCTTCTCCTTCTTCTTTTTACCTTTTGATTTTATGACTTGTTTATAAAACCACGTGTGGTTTTTATAAATCTTGTGTTGTTTTTTTTCTCCTTCTTTTTATTGTTTTACCTCTTCTATTTTCCTTCTTGGTCAAAGACCACAATTTTAGGGAAACCTTAGGATAATGGTTAAAAACCAAATTTACACAAAGTGTAAATAATGGCCAAGGGTTGGATCGCTCTGAAACCAAATGAGTCGAACAAATGTTCGCTCACACACAATATTACCAAAATACTTGGAATATTAAATAAGCCATGAATAAGAATATAATATTGAATATTGAATAGATAATCGATGATTTTTACAATGACAAGGGACCCGTATAAATAGGTCCTCATGGTGACTATTCACCCAAATGAGGTGTCTTTTAATCGCCCTAACTATTAATTATTTAATTATTACTTATTATGTTCATAACAATAGTTACTTGTGGTCCAAATTGTGCAAGAAATTTCTCCCAATTCCTTTGTGGAAATTTCTAAGTAAATGCATAAGTGTGTGGTGGGCCAATTGCTTTCTCCTGCCATTTTGCACTTGCTCTGCAGCTTCTTTGAGAGATTTCCATAAGAAAAACGGTAGGTTTATTTTTCGATTTCTCCTCAAATGTGCTAAGAATGGAAAATGATATGCCATGCATAGAGAAGATCTTCTTACACATGTCAGGTATTTAATCACATGATGCAGTATCTCTCCCCATGGTTTTGGTACAGAGGTGTTTTATTCCCTTGTGTAATGTCCTCTTCTTCTTAAACACCAAGAACCATCTTGTTAACCTATTTAATTCCCATAGGTTCAAGCGGTCTTGACAAGTAGGGAATTGACTGAGGACTAATGCCACTTGGAATAAAATAACATCTTAAGTGGTAATATTAAGTCATGAGTAGATAAAATCGGCCACGGAAGCAATAATCAATTGGCATGCAGAGCATGCGGGCCATATCTCACTTTGCATGTGACATGCATCATTTAAGTTGCATGCATGCAAAAGCAAGTCATGCAACCTGAACCCTATAAAAGAAGGAAAATCGAATCCTTAGGTATCCATATGTTATAACTTATTACTCACTTTTGAGAAACAAGTTCGAGAGCTCTGAGAGCCAAGTTGGGGTTGAGGGCACAGTCTTCAGCTATCAAGTGTATTTTGGCAGCGAAATCTATTTGTCCTAGTCACTTTCAAGGATAGATCATCTAGGTCTATCATACCACGTCACAGATATCTCATAATTATTTGAGCATCACCTTATCAGAGATGCAAGGGTGATTATTCTAGCAAAGGCACAAGGGTTTCCATCATATATATATCCAAGGAAGGCGTATCCAGTTGTTTGAAGGGCGAATCTCAGGCCAAGTCCTTCAGATATCCATTATTGTTCATTTTGCAGCGTATTGTTCACACATCCATCTTTCCGGAGCAAGTTATTGAGATTTATCATCACAAGGAGGGTGTATATCTGCATGGGTGAATTGGACATTAAGGGAGCAATTCATATCTTGATCAGAAGCCACCATATGCTCTGCATATTTCACTCATCCTCTTCAAAAGACCATTTTTAGCCTTATTGTTGATTTTGGGGATCTAATTCATCTTTTCGGAGCAGTTATGAGTGATTGAAAGAAGAAGGACGTTTTTCCTTGCATGGGCGAATTGCTTTTGAGGTGTAACGCGTTTCCTAACCTAGCCTCAGTGCATGTCATTCATGTCTCTTCTATCTTGTTCCACTGCTGTAGTATTGATCATCGGTATGTATTTGCTTTGAAGTCAAGCCTCTTTACATTATATATTGGAATTTCTTATTCTCTGGGGTTCATGCAATAGCATGCAATATATGCAAAATCTATTTCTATAAATTGTGAATACCAAAACCCTGAACAAGCTACAAATACATCAACAAGTCAACACAAATAGTAGAAAATATCAATGTTCCACGGGGACGCGCCTCCTAGGGTTGGGGGCTCGCCCCTACGCTTCCCACGCCCCGGGGGCTGGGGGGCTCCATGGGAAACGTTTCCCAGCGCCCCCCTTTCTGCGAAACTTGGGGAAACGCGGGTCTAGGAGTTTCCCGGATTGGGGGACTCCCACACGCCCCTCCTGAAAATGGGGGGCTCTGACAGGCCCCCACTGCCCTCGATTTTTAAAATTTTTTTACTTAAAAAAGAAATGATTCATCTTAAATTTTAGGCTTTTACATTAAATGGTCATTTTAAAATGAAATAGAAACAAATAAAAAGAAACAAACATCGATATGATATGCTTGGTTATAACGATTACATTAAATTACACTAAATTCTTCGGGAACATAAGCATGCTAGTATGCAAATGGTGATGGGATGAGGAATTGATATGCTTATATGATGGGGTTCATATTTTTATTATTTTTCTTTTTTCTTTTCTATAATTTTAGAGACCGACCCCCCTATGTTAGGGACCCTAACGCCTTCCCGCCCCCCCGTCCCCCAAAATACCCCAAAATTTTGGGGTGTCTCTACACGCCCCCAATGTGCGTTTCCCCGCTCTCACGCCCCCCCCGTCCCGGAAACTTGGTCCCCCCGTCCCGGAAACTTGGTGGAACACTGGAAAATATCAGTTTGGGATATTACACCTTGCCCGTGTTTTCTACTTCTTCCCCACCTTCATAAAAAATGCTTGAGCCTTTGTGGATTCGAGCTGTTTTTTGTGCCAGCGCTTTTTCTCGACTGGTAATCTGGTTGCATGAGAAATTGTTTCCTCTATGACGAAAACTCAAAGTCTCCAACCTTGGTCATTCCATTTTGAAAATTATGAGCAAACTGTTCTGCCAGTTGAGAATTGGCGTTGTTTAATCTCTTGAAGAATTGCAGCCAGCCAACTTGTCTAAATATATATCCTCTGCCTGTTGGTTGCCTAGGATGAATTCCACAGTTATTGGTTACCGTCTATACAGATCGCTACACATTTTTCGCTGATGAAAAGGACTTCTTTCAACTTCCTGCAATTTAACGTTGTGTTGGAGAATTCATGCAGTGTTTGGTAGTTTTAGTTTGGGTTGCGATTTAATTTTTTTTGAAACTATTACCAAATCGCTCCTGGTCTTGTCGCATGCAGCATGATTAATTGTCAGCCTGTTTTGCAGGCTGTCAACTGTTGTCCTGCTATCTTGTCACCCTTCTTGAAATATAAACTGCTAATCCAAAGCTGACAGGTGGATGTGAGTTATTTACGCATGATAATGGCCCATGATTGCTGAGGTGTGATTTAATGAATTGACGATGGGTTAATGATGATTTCATATGTTGACGGGGCATTATTGATTTTCGTGGGGAAAAGTTGGTATGTGGACAGTGGGAGTGAATGTGCTTTTATGGGGAATCATAATGACCCCTCCTCGGTGCTGATTGGTTGTCGTCCCGATGGCTGGAGTTTTTTTGGACAATGTAGTATAAATCAGGAAATCTATGCGCTAATAAATGATATTACTAATGAGGGGTTGAGATACCTGATTTGATGCTTTGGTTGTTTGTTGCAAGAGTGCGAATTGTTGGTGGATTTGGTCTATAATTTTGCTTTCGCTTGATTTTGGAGTTGGAAATGGTTTTCCACGCTTGCTTGAAGTCAGAATTATGATATGTAATTTCAAGCTCACTTGATGATGGGGTGGCTGATTGATTTCCACGCTCGCTTGAAGTCGAAATTCTGCTATGTAATTTCAGGCTTGCTTGATGATGTGGTTGCTGAGGCTGTAGAGAAAGTTAGCAGCAATATAATTTTTTATTTTATTTTATATGCCTGCAGAAAAATTCCGTAACGTCCTTTTTTATTTTTCAGTATTTAAGTGGAATTGGGGTTTGTGTGGTCTTCGATGACACTCAACGATTGATTATGTTGTAACCATGATATAAATTCCTTTGTTTTTGGGTTTCTTGTATAATTTCAGTCTTCAGACGATGGCCATTGACCAATAGTGGAAGTTTTTCATTGTCAATGGACCTCAGTTTAATAGCTCCATTTTTGAAAACTTCTTTACTTTGTATGGCCCTAACCCACGAGTTTGCAACTTGCCTTTAAAATTTTGGAATCATGAATCATATAGTAGAGCCCAATCCCCTGTCTGGAACATCTTTGCTTTGATTAACCGATCATGCCAGTGAGCTTGTTGTTGCTGCAAGATTTTTGTATGCTGCTAAGCTTGTTCTCTTAACTCGTCTTATGGATTGAGCTATGTTAAACGTTCTTTTTGTGCAGTAGTAATGTTCATACCTAGTTCTACAACCATTCGAAAAGTTTTAATCTCAAACTCAATTGGAAAAAACACTCTTTTCCCATAAATCAACTCATAGGGAGTGAAGCCTGTTGATGTTTTCCAAATTGTACAATAGGCCCATACTGCTTTAGGGAGTTTGCTTGCCCAGTCCCTCTTGTGGAACTGGATTGTTTTTGTCAAAATATTTTCTATTTTCCTATTGGTGACTTCTGCTTGCCCGTTTGCCTGTGGATGATAAGGAGTATTTTTTCTGTGCTTGATTGATAAAGTTTCATGAGTTCTATGATCAACTTGCAAGTAAATTGAGCTCCTTTGTCGGAAACAATTTCCTTGGGAACACCAAATTTGGTAAAAATGCTCTCATACAAGAATTCAACTACTCTCTTTTATTGAATATTCTTGAGAGGTTGAACTTCCACCCATTTGGTTAAGTAATCAGTGCAGACAATAATGTACTTGAATTGATTAGAGGGTGGGCTAATAGGCCCAACAAAATCGATTCATCATTTGTTGAAGTGGCATTTTCCTCGACTTGGTGCGTTAGCCCATTCGTTGACAAGCATTGCATCTACTCACATATTCTTTGGAATCTTTATGAAGTGTTGGCTAGAAGTAGCCACTGGAGAGGATTTTCTTGGCAGTTCTTTCTGCAACAAAGTGCCCTCCACATGGCTCATCATGGGATGATTTTAAAATATCATATACTTCATCTTCTTGAATACAGTGGCGGAGAATCTGATCAGGTTCGAGCTTGAATTGGTAACCTTTTATCCATGTGAAAGGACCATTCTTCTGATCAATGCTGTTTTTTCTCAGGAGGTGAAATGTTGGAGCAGCTTGTTTGTTACTAAGTAGTTTGCTATATTTGTGAACCATGGTGTATGGCTAGAAACAACAAAGAGATGTTCATTTGGAAGTGAATCATCAATTGGTTTGTCTTTATCAGGTCGGTCAAGTTGGGACAAGAAATCTGCAACAACATTCTCATGACTAGGCTTATCGAGTATAGTCATATAAAATTCTTGTAGAAGCAATAACCATCTAATAATTCTGTCATTTATAACATGTTTGTTCATAATATAATTGATAGCTGTATGATTAGTATGCATGAATAAAGGATACCCGGTTACATAATGGCGGTATTTATTAATGGCAAAAACTACTACCCAAAACTCTTTTCCTGTCACGTTATAGTTCAGTTCTACATGGACAAAATTATTACTTAATAAATGATATGCATGGTTGTTTCTAACTTCTATACTAATACTGCACCCAAATATTTATCAAATGTGTCAATATAAACATGAAATTGGTAATTCCCAATTAAGTCCTCTAAGAACAGGGGCAGATGTTACCTTGTTTTTTAGTGTCTTAAAGGCTTCCTAGTAGGTTGATGTCCAAGTAAAGTCTACATCTTTAGAAAGGAAAGCAAACAAGGGATATGCTAATTTTGTTGAAATTTTGGATAATCTGCGATAGTAGCCGACATGGCTTAGGAAGCTTCGAACATCTTTTTGTTTTGAAAGATAGGAAGGTCCTGTATGATACTTACCTTGGCAGGCTCTGCTTGAATTCCTTTTTTTGAAATATGATGGCCTAGTACGATTCCTTCTATCATCATCATATAGCATTTTTCGTTACTCAAGGACAGGTGGACTTATTTACACCTATGAAGTAATTTTTCCAGCTTTAATAGCGCTTCATCAAAGTTAGATCTAAACGTTGTAAAATCATCCATGAATATCTCTACACAGTCAGGGATGAGGTTTGAAAAGGCACTCAAAACAAATCTTTGGAAAGTGGCTGGCGCATTACATAAGTGAAAGGGAAGGACTCTATATGCAAATGTTCCCCAAGGGAAGGTAAACATAGTTTTGTCTTGGTCTTCAGGGGTGATTTGAATATGGTTATAGCCATTGAGTTCGTCGGGGAATGAGAAATATTGTTTTTCAGAGAGGGAATCTAAAACTTGATCTATGAATGGTAAAGGAAAATGATCCTTTAGGGTGGCCTTATTCAACTCTTGGTAATCCACACAAAGACGCCAATTACCCCTTTTCTTTGGGACAATCACAATAGGGAAAACCCACTTGCTGTTTGGGACAGTGTAGATAAATCCAGCGGTTAGAAGTTTCTGAAGTTCTTCTTTAACAATTTCCTTAAGTGTTGGATTCAACTACCTTTGTGGTTGTTGAACAGGACAAAATCCAACTTGGATATAGATACGATGGGTGCAAACGGATGAAGTATTCCCTTCCATATCCTTATAGTCCTAGGCGAAAGCTGATAAATATTTCTGTAGCATATCTAATAGTTTTTGCTGCTGGGATAACAATAATTGACTATTGATATTCAGAGATTTCTCTGGCAAAACTTCAACAGATTTAGCTGTGTTAATGGATTCTTCAAGAAATAATCTTCCAAATAGTAGGTGAACTTTTGTTAGGGTATGACTTTAGGGTAGGTGAGGAAGGTACAATAGAAGTGTCCATCTTTGCACTAGTTCCTTCCTCCTCTAACTGTTCTTGCTAGTCGCGAATCTTGACTTTGGAAGGATAAATGTATATTACTCTTTCCTTTGAAAGTTCCTTCAAAGTTAAGGCCCGATTAATCGTAAGGATTGGCTTAACAAAACCATTGCCATCTTCAATTGGGACCATTAAGGTTATTTTAATGCAAGAATGAATTTTGCGGGAGGATATATAAGAAGTTTCTTGATCGAGTGTCCTCGAGAAATTGTCATGTTTCCTGATCTACATCCAATATAAGCATCAATAGTTGCTAACCAGGGCCTTCCTAGGATAAGCGGATATCCACCTAGGCTAGATTTGGTATGCAGGATTATAAAATCTGTCGGGTATTCCCATGAATCAATAGTAACTATGATATCCTCCAAAATTCCTTTCGGCTTAATTGTTGATCTATTATCCATTTGCAACAATGTTGGCATTTGTCTTACTAAACATTGTAGCTGCAAGGCCTCCATAATTTCTTTTGTCATGACATTGATGGCTGCCCCAAGATTAATCAGAGTGCTTGGAATGGGCATCTTGCCAATGTGAACTTCTACTGCAGGACTTCCTTGATCAGAGTATTTTGGATTAACATTAGATTAGACAATTGCCCTATTACCTGGATCGTTGAAGGTTCTTGCTTCTTCCTTCTAGGTTTCTTTATACACAATTCCCTTATGGCTTTGTTTTAAATAGGCACATCCTTGATACCTTGAATCAAAGGGATCTTTACATATAAATTTTTGAATTCTCCAGTGATTTCAAATGTTGGTTGAAATTGAGGTTTGGACTGGTTTAGCATTTCAGGAAAAGGTGTGGTGTTGTCAAGAACTCTAGGAAAATGGGTTGATTCAGGCTTCTCAGGAGTTACGGATGTTGATTCTTGATGTTCATTGTCTTCTTGAAGTTGTCGATTTCGCCCACTAACATCACTTGCCTTTGGTGTTTGTGTTTCCTCCAATATTATCCATGATCTTAGGTGCGTGGCTTGACAATCTAGGAGGGAAACAGAGTATGTTTGACTCTCTCCATCTTTAGTGGTGTAAGCTGACGGATTAGATTGGGATACTCTATTATTGGGATTCATATTTGGCCAAGCAAGCAATTGAGTTGGTCTTGTTGGTTTATGTGTCACATTCTGAGGTGGAGGAAGCAAACCTTGTTGATGCTGGAATGGCCAATTTGATTGTGGTCTAAAAGTTGGTTGTTGATTAGGCTATCGGGTCCCCTGATTTATGAAGGGTTGCTCTACATAAGGATTAGGGTATGGCCAAGGTGTGGAAACAGGTGGTTGCTAAGTTGGCTGAGCATTGGAAAATTGAGGTGAATACCAATTTGAAGCAGAATATTGACCATACCAAGGAGAAGGATTATAATTCATACCTGGAAATTGTGATTGTGGCTGTCCAAACTTTTGTTGATTGATGAAACATAGTTGTTAAACATTTTGGTTTGCACCTTGGTAGACTACTCTCAATCTTGGCAACTGTGGGTAGCTGCTCATGTCATGGTTGTCAGTGTAGATGCTGTAGACTTTCACAGCAGCAAGCAGGCATTCATTTTGAGTGTGCTTCTTGGCACATTTTGGGCAAAAGATTGCTAGAGCTTTGTATGCCTCTTCTTGTTTCTTCCTTGACCGAAGGGTATCCAATTGCTTAGAGTCTATTTTCATATTGTCTATCGGGTACCTGATCTCTATCTTAGTAACCCCTCCTGTTGTCTTTAGTGTTGTGGGAGGATTTGTTCTATTTCCCCTGGTCTTCCTTCCTGAAGCTCTTGAATAATTTTTGAAAAGGTTTCTGATTTCTTGGTAGGAATATTGATAAATATCCCGTGCTGCACTTAAGTTTAATGGCTCTAACCATTCTTCCGTTATGCCTCTCAAAAGTACTAGTTTCAATGATTCAGGGCGTAAATCACAGTTAGCAGAATGTTTATAAGTAAACTAGAAGTGTTCAACATAGTCTTCTAGGGATTCATCATCCCTTTGAGTCATACCAATGATTTGGTCTCTTGGGCCTCGAGCCTTATAGTTGTCTCGATATCTTTTTACAAATTCGTCCTTCATTTGATCTCATGTATGGATACTTCCTCCCTCCTTGTAGGCCCATGAACCACCTTAATGCTGCATCCTTCAAGGTTGAAGGAAACAGTTGCAGCTTATGAGCATATGCCATGTACTCATAGGTTCGACATAATACTTCGAATTCAAACATAAATGTATCTGCATAATACTTCGAATTCAAACATAAATGTATCTGGATCTTCAGTGAAGAGTCCATATAAGTGGGGGAGAACCGATGGATTTATATTTTTCTTCCTCGCTTCCTCATCTGTAATGTCCTCTTCCGATTAGGCCTTGAGGCCCAAAACCTCTAACCTATGTGATTCCTGTGGGTTCGAGCGGTTACTGACAGCTAGGGAATCAGCTGAGCTGATGCCATCCATAGAAGATCTAGGGCATCATCATTGGTCAAGAAGGGCCACCGGGGCCAAAAGCCACCTCCGTGCATGCCATCCAAGCATTATTTAATGATGCATGCACTCTTTAAGTCTCCATCCACATGCATGCACTCTTTAAGTCTCCATCCACATGCATGCAAGTCAACTGCAAATTAGAAGATAAAGTGACCTAATTAGGTCAAAGATTAGGGTTTTCGCAGTTGAAAGTTATAAAAGAGGGATAAAGCGAAAGGAGACTTCACTTTTTGATTATTAATATTTTGGGAGCTCTTGGATAGTAGCACAGCATGCCGCACAGCAGTTGGGGTTGGAGACGGAGTCTTCAACTAACGGGATTTCGGCAGTGAAACATCTGTCCTAGTCTCATTCTGGGTAAGCCATACAGGTTCACCATTTGTTCTTACATTCATTCATAAATTATCCAGTATATGGTATAGATCGTTGCAGGGACACATGTGCAGCCGTAAGGGGGGGTTTTCAGCCAGAAAGCCCTAATCAGTTGCAAGACCTTCAGATCTCAGCTTTACTCCGAAACTCAGGCACCATTCTCATCATCAGCATCATACTCCGGTACCCGGTGATTATCGGATCCATCCGTGCTCATCCGGAGCAGTTATCAGCAATTTCGGGATCCAGGGGGCGTGAGTAGCTGTCTCTCTGGAGCAAGTCGCTATCCTGCCTAGAGATCTCAGAAATCCCGCATGTACTAGGCATTCTCTCCGGCACGGGAAGGCTATCAGTCCTGCAAATCGGCAGCATCATCGGACACCTCCTTCACTGAAAGCGTCACCCTTTTCTGACTGGGGTTCTTGCTGTTGGGGGTTCACCGAAAGCAGAAGAGATTTGTCCATCTTCGATCCAGTTCTCGGTACTTGCATACTATCTCAGGAGCAGTCTAGTCGGCTTATCAATGGTAAGTGTTCATTCTGTCCCACAAACCCTAACCCTAATTTTTGCTATAAAATAGGGACTTTTGCATGCCCAGTTGTATCAGCATATTTGCTTAGAAATAGAAAATATCGGGATTTGGGATATTACAGTGGTATCAGAGCTATCTTCTTGGCCAGCTGTGGGCTTAAGAAATGAAACGTAGATGAATATAGGAGGAGACCCTTTTGTAACCTATAGGAGGAGAAAGAGTAGATACACAGGGGAGTTTGAGGATATCCAACTAGAAGATACCAATTCAGATATGGAACAAACAGGTATACATTCGGATAGGGGAAAAGGAATGGGAGAAGAGGAGGATCGGATGGAGTTTCACAGCTTGGTCTCTGCATTGCAAGACTTAGCCAAAGGACAAAAAGATGTACTCCATGCAATCAATAGATAATCAGCGAAACCAGAAACAGGTATCAACAGTACACCTCCCTCACCGGTAGATCGGGGATCTACAAGCAGCAGTGGAAAGATAGCATACACTAACATTCAGAATACTCCGCACATATACAGCAGACCTTCTATTAGGCCTACCATGCCTCACTTCTTGGCAGATACAGTAGGGGGCTCGGTCATGCAGGTAGAACCTAGCGAGCCTTTTGGGGCTTATTTACAGGGGTATAGAGACTTAGGGGATGAATTTCATGCTGCCATGTCTTTTTCAGATTTCTGCAACATGAAGAGTAGAAACAGGCCCAGGAATTTCAACAAGGGTTTCAATCACAACTATGAGCTGCAGAAGACCTTGGGCAGGTTGACCATCCCAAACTTTGATGGGACTCACGGAGGATCAGCGAGGATATGGGTTCAAAAGTTGGATACCTATTTCCAACTCAACCCCATGACAGAGACAGACACCATTAAATTGGCTACACTTCACCTGGACGGAGAGGCTCACAAGTGGTGGTACCACGGACTGGTGACATTGTGTCACAACACCATACATTCCTACGGTGAGTTCACTCAGAAGCTCATAGAGAGGTTTGACAGGAAAGATCCAGAGATACATTTTAGGGAGTTGGCTCAACTCAAACAGACCGGTGGTGTAGAAGCTTTCATTTCAGAATTTCAGAGGATAGCCGTTATGGTAACAGACGTGTCAGAGAGCAGATTGACTATGTTATTCACTGAGGCCCTCACAGAGCCACTACGGGGATGGGTGAAATCCTACAAACCCCTCACTCTGCATAATGCCATTAGCAGAGCAAGAGATCTTCAGGATTCAGTCCCCAAAAACAAATTCCCACTGAAAACCAATTTTCCTGTTAGGGACAAGGACAGGAAACCTTTCCAGCAGGATGGGCCCAAGAAAACCTGGTTAGGCAAGGACACTAGGAAAGATCTAAGAAGGAAGAAACTATGCTTCACCTGTCAGGAACCATGGGTACCAGGACACAGGTGTGCAGGGAAGGCGAAGGCTCACTACATTGAGGTATATTCAGACAGTGATGAGGACGACTCTAAGCAGGAAGCCACAGAAGAACTACGGGTAGCTGAGGAGGAATCACACCAGGGTGNAGTACTCCGACAGGATGATATAGAATGGGCTGCAGAATGTTTGGTCACCTTCAGGAAACCCCCAGAGACCAACACACAACACCCAAGTGACATTCAAGCCTTACTACAGAAACATGAAAAGGTTTTTCGGGACCTTCCATCAGGTAGACCACCAGACCGAGGTTTTGAACACATCATCGAGCTAGAGGAGGGGACACAAGCAGTCATCACCACTCCTTACAGGCATCCCAAAAGATACAAGGATGAGATTGAGAAAACAATCAAAGAATTATTGGAGCTTGGATGTATTCGGCCCAGTTCTAGCCCCTTCGCATCCTCAGTAGTACTGGTAAAAAAGAAGGATGGTACACTGCGAATGTGCATCGATTATCGAGCACTCAACAAAAAGACCATTAAGAATAGGTATCCCATTCCCAGAATTGACGAACTCATGGATGAGCTTCGGGGAGCTCAATACTTCTCCAAGATCGATCTTCGCTTGGGATACCATCAGATCAGGGTAAGGGACCAGGACATCTCCAAAACAGCTTTTCGCTGTCACTATGGTCACTATGAGTTTTTGGTCATGCCCTTTGGACTTACCAATGCTCCGACCACTTTTCAGTCATGCATGAACCGCACCTTCAGAGCACAGCTACGTAAGTTTTTGGTCGTATTATTTGATGACATCCTGATTTACAACAAAACATGGGAAGAGCATCTGAAACACCTGGACGAAGCGTTGAGTATTTTAGAAGAACATTCGCTTTATGCGAAGATGTCCAAGTGTGAGTTTGGCATGAAGGAAATGCTGTATTTAGGACACATAATCAATGCAGAAGGAGTACAGGTTGACATGGAGAAAATCCGAGCTATCAGAGATTGACCCGCGCCAAAAACAGTTTTAGAATTGAGAGGTTTCTTAGGTCTGTGCACTTATTACCGACGGTACATTAAGGGATTCTCCCAATTTGCAGCTCCCCTCACAGATCTCACCAAGAAAGGAGCGTTCACTTGGACAGATTTAGCACAGAAAACTTTCGAGGAGATGAAGGTTATTATGAGTTCTTGTCCAGTTCTAGCATTACCAGACTTCTCACAACCCTTTGTAGTAGAATGTGATGCCTCAGGGGAAGGGTTAGGAGCGGTGTTGATGCAGAATAATCACCCTATTGCATTTGAGAGCCGTAAACTGAAGAACTACGAGCGCCATTACTTCATATATGACAAAGAGATGCTAGCCATCTTGCATGCTCTCACAAAATTCAGACAGTACCTGGTGGGCAGTAAGTTCAAAATCAAAATCGATCATAACAGCCTCAAGTATTTCCTCGAGCAGATGGAACTCATTGAGCGACAGCAGAAATGGGTCAGCAAAGTACAAGCCTACAATTTCGAGATCGAGTATGTAAAAGGTAAGAATAATGTAGTAGCTGATGCATTATCCAGGCGTCCAGCTCCATTATCTCTCAGTAGTATATCCATGGATTGGAGGGCACTTCTCTTAGTGGAATACTCCAAAAATAAATTCGCTTGCGAATTATTGGAAGGGCAAATCCAGGATGACAGGTACAGGATTGTGGATGACATCATCTATTACAAAAACAGGATATACCTCGTTCCAGAATCCACATTGAGGAAAAAGATCATTCAAGCAGCCCACGATTCTCCTTTATCAGGGCATCAAGGTTTCTTAAAGACTTACAGGCAGATCAGAGAGAGGTTCTCATGGAAGGGCCTCAAGGGGGAAATTATGCAGCATGTTTGGGAATGTAGCATCTGTCAGCAGAACAAGATTGAGAACACCCATCCAACAGGGTTACTCCAGCCACCACCGATTCCAGAGCAGAAGTGGGAAAGCATCTCCATGGACTTTATTTTAGGCTTGCCCAAGGTCCAAGGGCGAGATTGTTTATATGTAGTAGTTGACAGACTGACCAAGTTTGCACATTTCTTCTCGATATCATCAGACTACTCGGCAGCTCAAGTGGCTGAGTTATTCTTCAGGGAGGTCTTCAGGTTACACGGGTTACCTAAGACCATTGTCAGTGATCGGGATAGCAGATTCACGGGTGCCTTCTGGCAGGAACTGTTCAGATTGGTGGGGACCGAACTGGCTACTAGTACGAGTTATCATTCCCAGAGTGACGGGCAAACGGAGATAGTCAACAAGTGGATCGAAGGATATTTAAGGAACTATGTAGTAGGGCAGCAGCGAACCTGGATCAAATGGCTACACCTAGGAGAGTATTGCTACAATACTACCTATCACATGTCTATTAGGATGACTCCTTTTAAGGCATTATATGGTTACGAGGCCTTGGACTATGCAGATTTGGCATTTGGAGATAGTAGGGCTCCTAAGGCTAAGGATTGGATACAGGATAGTTAGGACATTCTGAAAATATTGAAGGAGAATTTACAAACAGCCCAATATCAACAGAAGTTGTATGCCGACAAACACAGGATTGAGCGGAGCTTTGAGGTAGGGGATTTAGTATACTTAAGGCTCCAGCCTTACAGACAGTCCTCACTTAAGAAGAAAGGAGCAGAGATGTTA